>JAJHUR010019997.1:0-23779 GCA_027495735.1 Lutjanus campechanus | reverse complement strand
AACAGGAGTCATGCTGAGAGTCGGTCTGAGCGGGGTTAGCTGTCCCGGAGTTCAGCTGAAAGTTTTACTGCAACTATTGAAAACAATGGTTCGTGTTTTTGTGTCATCGAAGTGCAAGAACATGATGTCGTGCAACACCCCGTACAGCTTTTGCAGGCTGACTTTGTCGCACAGCAACATGCTGAAGTTGTGGCTAATTGTGCTACAACTGGATGCTAACGCTCCTGTCCAAACACTGCGCCTGGCAGACCATCGGGTCTGCGTGCACTTTTCTCAAGATGACTACTGCCAGCCCAAGAAGAGAAGACATCCCATCCTGAAACACTTCACCAAACACACCTCAAGAAAACAGCTTTCCTACTCGCTGCAATGAAGACATTCTTCAACAAGCAAAGATCCTGTGAGATGTCGTCACAGAGTGAGACGCTTTGCATGTTGTTGACAGAGATTACACTGGTGATCTGAGCCGGACTGTGGCGAAAAGAAGCATGTTTAATGCACAAATTTTGACGGACCAATTTGCCCCGATAACTACCGTTATAACTAGTTTCGCAGCTGCCGGCTGCATCCGCGTCCCTCAATACCGCACCAATTTTAAAACGAGTTGCAGCTGTCAATCATACACATGGGGAAATAGGGCCCAGGTTGAAAAATACCGAAGTTATCCTTTAAGAGTGTATCACAGAGGTAACTAAATCTATTAAAAAAAATAGATTCCGCTCAGGGCATTTGGGCATCATCGCTGACCTTAACACTATACTTAACACGTCTCGCTATCTGGGCGCTGACAGCATGCTGAAGAGCTACATACTTGAGGCACTGGACCGCGTCTGTGACCAGTATGGGTCACAGGTGCAGCCGGCCCCTGGTGCAGAAGGAGCATATGCTGTGAGATTTCATCCCAGTGCAAGGGTCAGGAAATCCCACATTGAGACTTCAGAGAGTTGTCATATTTGCCCCTTTAGGCGCAGTGGTCACGGTATGTGCCCTCTGCTGTCACTGCAGAAAAAAACAAATCACTCACCTGCTGCGTGTGATGATGACGTGAAATGTGACTGTATGGTCGGTTTCTCTGCCCATCTTTTCTCGTCAGGGCCTTATAAATGCAGAATCTGTAAGTCTTACTTGTCTTCCAGACTGGATCTTTTGTTTACTTAAAATCATGTAACCAACATATGTCATTCCTCCGGGTGTGTTCATCTCTATTTTAGTCCATTACAGTGTTTTTCACCTTCCTGCTGAATCATTTAGTCGCTGTTAACATTACACTTTCCCAATGTACTCCTCACAGTATTCGACTTAAAGCTCTCATTAATGGGGTTTTCACATATAATCCATTTTAAACACACCAAGCTCAGTCCTAATATACACTTCATTTCCTCCATACAAGTGATTTAGGGCTACTTCTGAAGCCTGTCTGAAATTATGCGAAGCTTAAGTTCACCAAAATACAGAATCACAGAATCCCTCCTGAGAGGCCAAATACACCTTCAGGAAATAACTTCAAACAGTTACAGTTAAACTTTTAACAGCATACAGTACAATATTAACATTTTCTTTAGACCAATGCAGCTTTAAAACTCTTTTGCAATTCAGGGCACTTATTAAAATAACTTTATATTAAATGTTACCTTTGGAGTTTCTCTACTAAATAAACAAGCATCATGTTGGTTTTCAGTGTTACTCCTGCAAAGCTGATTTTCTTGAACATGTTGAAACCTCAATTTGCTACATGCATGTTTGCTCACTAGCAGTCCTCCTCTTCACTGCCTTTTTGTGCATGGCTGCATTTCTTGGCATGCTATCACCACCTGTCAATCAGTGGAATATTGTAAAAGCATGTGAAATGTCATCAGGTTAAAAAAAAATACTTTTATGGTGTGGTGGCTTTCCCTACAGTTTTTCAATTATTTAAATTATTTTTCAGTCTGGACCAGATTTTCCTGTTTTTGTGTCATGACTAATGGGGACAACAATTTTTGAAATTGGTCCAATATTGAATGAAAATGCTGCAGCCAGCAGAACGGAGCTGCAAGCTCATCCCTCCGAGTAACTTAACCAGAAACAGATGCTGGATTGCTCTGCTCAACGTGACCAGACACCATTTATAAAAAATATATCATTTTAGCTCTGTGGTCCACTGGAGCCTTAATCAGTTCTTACCTCTTTGCAACACCAAAAGTCACACAATAAGACGAACAAACAAAAATATATAGAGTCAAGATTTCTGTTTGTATGCAATGGTTAAATGACAAAAGACTCCTTACCTTTAGTGGACATACTTTGACAGATTTCGTTGCGGATCATTTTCACAATTTTTTTTGTAAGCACTAATCAGAAAAATACTGATTAAATTCAGCAGCAATGGAGACACATATATTAAGATGACATTGTAGCCAAGGTTTTTTGGGTCTCTATGCCCTGAATGCCTGGCTAATAAAACCAAAATTAACACAAAAGAGGCTGCGCAATTTTAAAGTGTGACAGATAAGTATAAATATAGAGTGGATGGTGAAAATGCCAGAATTGCCTCTGTAGCAGCTCTGCATTTAACCTCAACATTAATGATTCATTTGTACAAATGGTGACCTGAGGACAGAAAAGAAGCCAGCGTGAGGACTTACCACTGTGCTAATGCAGGGCTGCTGGAGAGAATAATCAGAAAATAGATTATTTTCATGTCTTTTGAAATGTCAGCCATAAACTCTGTATACTACGGAGAAAGAAATATAATAAGAAACCGAGTCTGGCGGTGATCACAGGCTTAGAAATACTAGTGACTCATTAGTGTCACTTGTGGTTGATACTAGGACAACAGAAGGACAAAAGCTCTGACAGTAGGCTGTATTGTGTATCTGTGAGCGTATGATACCTCTTATTGTTTATCTTTATGCCCTGTCTCGTCTGTCTGATCCCCCCCACCACCCCCACTTGTACTTTGCCTACTGTCTGCTCTTAGCGTACTGTTTGTACCTACTGCGACTCAGACCACTGTTTTGCTCTACAAAATCCATCCATGAATGAAACAGTGTGCTGAAACACCTCTCTGGCAAAGGACAATAGAAAGGAAATATTAGTAGATTTTTCAGCATCAAAGGGAGAAGCAGAGGAGTAGAGGGATGGGGAAAGTGATGACTGACAAAATACAAGTGCGAGCCAAGTGAAGTTTTGAGAAAAATGCTGCACCTCCTCGTGGTGTGAAGCACTGTGTTCTGCCTCCTGCTGCTGCCTGGCAGTCGGTCAAGGTGTGCGCTGAATGCAGGAGAGCGTTCAAGAGCGAGGTGAATAGACAAGCGACTGCCGTGTTTGCCCTAAACAGGTAGGCCAAATATGGAGCCCATGGAGGCCAATTAGAGGTTCTTTTCAGGCATCTCCATTTAAGAAGGTTGACTCTCCTCCACTTGTCTTTCTCCTGCTGTGATGAGACACATGGCGGCTACACTCCTCAAGCAGTGTGTCTCCTCTCTGTGGGTGCAGCACATGAGCATCTCTGACTGCTTTTCTAGGCCCTCAAGCTTTAATTGCCTTTTCCCCGGCCATGTCGGGAAAATAATTACCTCTTCCCATTCATATGTCACCCACACGCGGGATCATGTGCGTTTCCATGCTTGTTGTGTGCGCATGAATGTCAGGCCTTGTGCGTATGTGTGCGAGTGAGTATGCAGGGTGGGTGTATATGACGGTGGGGGTACAGGGTGCTGAAAGGTCACCGCTTTGATGAAAGCGCTTCCCTTTGGCAGGATGTGCCTGTTTGATGTCACCCATGGAGTGTAAACTGACAGATTTGCATTTGTGTGACTAAGTTTGTGTGTGTGTGTGCATGTTTGTGCGCTGTGGTATTGGGATAGATGTTCAAAAGCCACGCTGGCGACAGATACCTTTCCCAGTTCATATGCTAGTAACTAGAAGTATGCTGACAATGTGACATTTCCAAAAAAGACAAAGCATATATCTTACAGGGCTTTTTGGACAGAGATGAATGTAAAACCAGTAGACTCTCATGTTACGGCTTTAATACTCTCGGTTTTATCAATTTTTGCAATTGTGATAAAGTAAATAAAAAGGGTGATCTAAGAAAATTAAATTAAGTAATCCTTCCACATTTTCTGCATTTATTTTTATCAGATGCTACAGGCGTGTAGTATAGCCATGCTGTTGAACTACTTGGTGATATCTCTGTATGCTGAACTGCCGGTGCTGTCACCGTACCACAGATGTATGGGTTGCAGCTGCTGTGGTCGTGGGCCAATCACACGTTCCATTAAATCTAAGAACACCTGTGTGATTGATTGCAACTAAAACCATCCAAATATTCATTTTCTTATAGATCTGGGTACAAAAAGGATTGAAAACAAGTATCATTTGAGTGGAGAACAGGGTTCACCGTAAACTTTTTCGCCCACCAGCCAAATAGCTGATGAATATTCAAATTTTACCAGCCACTCAATAGATTACCATTGTTTCTTTTATCTGATGAGTGAAGCAAATCTACCAGCCACTTGCATATTTTGCCAGCATTAGGCTGGTGGCTGGTAGAGCTGCACAGTTCTTGCTAAAATGTGAATCACGATTCTCTTACGTGATTATTTTGTCAACTAAAACATTTAATGCACCCTGAGTGAAAAACAAAAACAAAACAAAATGTGTCTTGAGGTGCTTGCTGTCTAGACAGGGCTTTAAAAGATGACATCCAGTGTTTCAAGAAAGAAACAAAAATATCCTATTTATGTTCTGTTGTGAATTTGTTCATGTTCAGACATTCATATTCACAGACCTTTATTTTGAATTTTTATTTTGAAATTACACGTTTGATTCTGTTTCCTCGTCTCTCTGGTGGGAGGCCCGTAGTTGTCAGTTTTCCCACATAGTGACGGGGACTGACAGCAGAGTGCTGTGACTGCGGAGAAGAGAAAAGAGAGAACATTGATTGAGTTGTATGCCTGAATTTTGAAGTAATAGCGTGTTTTGCTTTTCATTGCGATTGATACAGAAACTGGGATTGTTCCAAGTGAATAAGTCAACACATGAATGCAGCGTGACGTGAATGTTATAACCAAAGCTCATGGTGATCCATTCAAACGTTTGAGGTGTTGGGGTTTATACTTCTGGGACTTTAAATAAGTGTAATAAATGTCATTGCAATCACTCTAATCAAATCAAACCAAACATAATATGTGAACCTCATAGTGGCACTAAAAGAACAGCCAGGGATCACACAAGTCTTTAAGGTTCATCCTCTGAGAACCAAGAATGTCCGTCCAAACTTTGATCACGTTCAATTTTTGACCTGCTTCTTCTTTTCCATGTCAGTTACTTGGGCTTTACACATATTGGAGGGATTGCACTGTAATTTGGGAACAACCTTCACGATCCGTGATCCATATGATGAATCCAACTGATCCCCTGGCCTTTTCATCCACTTCTACTCATGCATCACTCCATTCTGGCACCTAGTAACAGAGAAGTGCAGTTCAGCCCATCCAGACTCTGACTCAGTCACTACAGCTGGTGGGTGAGATTTCTCCCCAGTCTTATGTCACATTTTCATTTTCTTTTCGTTTCCCCCCCCCCCCATTTTATTTCATGTTCGCAACATCTTTTCACTTTTCTCAGCGCTCTTGTGACAGTTACTGTATTATCAGTAGCTGGCTGTGAGTTTTATGCTGCTGAAATAAATTTTTCGATTTGGTGCACTTGGTTCTATCCATGTTGTTTATGTTGCCTCCTGACTAACTGTGACTGACAGGGTGTGCATATGGTAAGACTTCAGCTTCTGCCAACAACCTGCTTGTTGACGTTCATATTGACTTGATAGACAGGGTGTCTTTAACTACATCTCTGTAAGTTTGCTGTTGTGCTTCCTTAATTTCCCTTGGTTGCAGTCAGGGCTAATGTGTTTATGGCTCTCCATAAGACATATTACGCAGCAATTATACTAATTAGATATTAATAAGGTCTAAACAGGCACGACTCTGATAAATAAAAATAACTACAGACGTCTTGACTTAAAGTCTGCAATTAAGGATATAATTACCATGAATTACTTGTTCAGAATGAAGTAAAAAGTGGAAACTGTTGACAGATTAACACCAACAAGTGCAGCAGTGGTCAAGGATACTTTGATCTAATGAAGGAGATTTATTTTTAAACAGGTGCATATTAAATAATGGAGAGTTACGCCCTCGTTTACCCGGTAGGAAGCAAACTTTTATGTTGTTTTCATCCCAGAAACCGTCTGAAATGACTGCAAAAATAATAGCTGACATAAAAAGCCTCCAGCTTGCGTTGCACAAGTAGATGGCTCAGACCTTTACCGGCAGACTCAGGTCCCCAGTTGTGGCAGGAAAGTGACTGCCGACAGCTTCTTTGAGAGCTGTTTCAAGTTTTGACAGGGTGTATGACTCAGATCAGAACAGAGAAGATTATTGCATCAAATGGTTATACAACTCCAGTAAAATGGGATATTGAAAAAAAGAACACAAGCAGCAGGCTGAGAGTGAGTGTGTCATTTTGCGGGCTGCTGCCAGATTTTTGTGAACCCCGGCTGGCGGCTGCAGCTATTACTGAGAGCCCCAGTGACACATTTGACTGATCATTATAAAGCACAGCTATCCTCCTCAGCATGATGCTGCTACCCATCTTTGTCACATGATGATTAATAATGCAGTATTAAGGGGAGCCATGATCTCTCATTAGTGCATGTATGCATGCATATGCATGCAAACAGAGCAGTGAAGATTTTAATAGCAAATTAATCTGTGGATAATTGCACTAGCTGTCAGGGTCATTAGTAGTCCTCCAGCCTGTCTCATTAATGGCTCGCAAAATTCATGCCTGTATTATGATAATCTCTCTCTTTCTTTTTTAAAACCCTCTCTTTCTCAGCATGGGTTGACTTCAGTTTAGTGGGTATTTAATTAGATGGATATTTGCCCCATCCACAAATCCATAAAGCCACTTATATGAAATAGTATATGAAAAGGAACTGTACACTAAACCACCTGTGGAAGAACTTGTCATTTCTTAGTGATGGCTGAAGTTATTTTACTTGGAATTCTTCTAGTTATTTCAGCAATTTCTCAAGCAAGAATGCAAAACTAGTGTGCAGTTGGTGGATCAACCCCCAGTCCCTATTGTCCAGAGTTCTCACAGTGTAACTGCTGCTGTGACCCACGTCTACAAACAAATTGAAAAATGGTAAGAACTGTGACTGTAGTGCAGGTCCATAAAAATAACTTATCTTGTGTGGTGAAGTGCAGGGCTGCAGTCAATCAAAGACAGTCTTGGTCAAATGAAATTCCACACACTGTACTCTTCAACCTATTGATTGATCGATAGGGAAAAAACAAAACAAAACTGTATGTTTTCTCTGTAGATGAACAAAATTAGCCAAAATGTAGCTGGTTGTACTTGGTTGCCTCAATGGGTGCTAAAAAAAACATGAAAAACAGTCACCAATCAGCTCTGATCTACTATTCTTGCTATTTAGGTCACTTCAAATAAAGCTTAATATTAATATTCTTGGCTGTCCCTCAGTATTGCAACATTAGTCCAACATCACCACAACAGAAAAAGTTTTTTATCCATTCAGCTCCTCTGTCCTCTGTGGCTGGGGGCTTTGACATGGTGTCAATTAGTTTGGTGTAGGTAAATGTTCAGTTAACAGACCTCTCACTCAAAGATTAAAAAAAACAAACATTGGGTCTGCATATGTGTCGCCCCCCAACAATGATGGATTAAGAAGCACTGCTCCTCTTATTAAAGTAACACTAGCGAATGTCTGACCAGTGAGAATTTGGTCAGACCTGTCAGCCCTAGTTAGGTGCTGAGCTACCAGGACTAAATTAAGCTTAAGGTTTTACCTCAGTTTTTGCTCTCTACAATCTCTAAGCTTTTATTGTTTGAGTGTTTTTTTTTTCTTTTAAAAAATACCACAGGGGATCAGGCCTTGTTGAACTGTGAATATAGATTTCACTACATAGCCAGTGTTGGCTGGGATATCAACACTTTGATGCTGAAAATCTCCGCTCTGCAGTCCACACATACACATACACTCAACCTCCTAATTTAAACCAACTAGATCGCACCAGTCCTCCACAGCTCTGTTAGAAGTCTTTGGCAGCACATCTGATGTAACTTAAATCATCATTTTCCAACCCACTAAAATGTATTTTTTGCTTTTCTAAGTTCTACGGCCGACCATCGGGTAAAATGATCTATCTGCAGTGTTTTTCCTTCTCAGAGCCCGTTTCTTTTGTGTTTGTATACCTACTGCGGTTTGTTTGAAAGTCGGATACAATGACGGGGTTGAAAAATGTTTCAGCGCAAATGTGACAGTGAATCAAGTTACTCTTCAGTTATAGTGTATTCATTGAGTTTAGGCAGCGTTTTTATTTCTGTTCTTACAGTTTAACACAATTTTCTGCTGTTGTCCTTCTTATTGTAAGAGTAAAGATGATTTTGACCACTTATATATATGAAATTTGGTTTGTTGAGCTGAAATAAAGTCGTTTTGTGTGCTTTGAATTAGCATAAAAAGGATAATTGCATTACACACATTTAATTGGCTTATTTACTTAGGCCTATTCAAAGACTGTAATTGCTCGGGGTTTGGGATATATTTGAGGATTAATCATTAACATGTATTTAATTGACCTTTTAATGGTATAAGGAATATTTAGGAGAACACAGTTGGATTACAGTGTTGCAATTTTAGCCTTTATCCGGTATAATTTCAGTAGGGATAAGAACGTCCAACTTATCAGCTTTTTTAGTGTCAAGTCTGAGGTTGGTGTTGTTGCTTTTTAAAGTTAACATAGCTGAAGAGTTGTTTTATCTGATCTGCACACCCATTTTTTGGGGAAGCAGGAGGAGTAGCATGTGGGAAGTTAAGCAATATACTGCTGTTGACAGGGTCAGCAGCAAAATGTAATTTAGACATCTAAAGACACAAAAAAATCAATCTCAGTCAATGACAAACCACTATTATAAACTGTTGTATCACACCAGAGTCCTCTGACAAAAACAGTAATAGCTTACCTCATAGAACACAACAGTTGATCGACTACCGCTTCTTCGATCTGTTTGTTTGATCTGTTTGTTTGTGTTATTGGAAGACCTGTTTTATAGAGCTAGTTCGGATTTATAGAACTTGGTCCAACTGACCACTAGGAGCCACGTTTACCGATGCAGTGCCGATACTGGTACCTGGATTTCTGTACCTGTACCCAACATGAACTTTCATCAGTGCTTTACTCTATCTGTAATGACAAAAATGTAATTTCTGTTTTAAAGTAAGAAAAAACAACAAACTTTTCAATTTCAACATTATTTATTTTTAACATTTTGTGATTTATCTAGAGAATTTTGCACACCACATGAAATAAAATCCCTCCTTACTCCCCTCTTCTCTCCCACAACCTTCCCTACAGCCTGTCAGTGTGTCACCAGGGCATTTAACACCATACATGTGATATACTTACTGTTATGTGCTGGTTGTTGTCGTCACCACTTCTGTGCTTGCATAGTGTAATATTTCTCTGTGCTAGACTTGTGCTAGACGTGTTGCCCTCGCCAGCTTTGCATTTCCCATTACAAAAGGAGCAACAAGTGTTGTCTGTGTGGAGTTTTGGAAAGTGTAACCACACTTACGATTGCTTTCGGATCACCATCGACCTGACTCACTTTGACTCGAGCAAGCTGCAATATAAAGTTGGCAGGATTGATTTAGCTCAGCGGTACCAAATTCTACTCTAGATAATATACTTACTATGAATGATTACCTCATACAACCCTACCTCAAAAAACCTTAAAGTTTTCCATTTACCAACGGCAGCTTGTCAGTTTTATGGTTCAGACTAATTAGGCACAGGTATAAATCTAAGTCAGATGAGTCGTACAAATCCATATTTATGGTATATTTTCATTTTGCTTGCAGCTACTAAGCCAAAAAGCTTATTGTAATTTTTTTTAAGCCTTAATGAAATGACACTGAAACGCTAGCGGCTTGTTTCTCCTTTCTCTCTTTTGTCTGTTCTGTCTTTTTCTCTTCCCCTGTTTAACAGTCTTTGGTACCTCAGATATCTAAATTTAACTCCCCACTTTCCACACACGTTTACAAACACCCATGTTTCAGTGTGGATTTGTTGTGCGAAGTACAGTTTTCACCCCCCTGTGCTGACTGCAAACATGGCAGAGCTGTAATACACACTGTTTTGAGGCCGGCCTCCTGAGCAGTCCCTGTGCGACACTTGCTCTCAGCAGGCGGAGCGTGTTGAGATGAGACTCTGGAGGATCTGGGGGGGGGATCTGAGCAACTGCAGGGCATCAGTCACACTGTGGAATCAGCAGCACACTCCCTATCTGGCGCCTTCAGCCTGTCAAGGTGTCTGTGCTCCTAATGCCTGACTGTAAATCCAGCTCTCGTGGCCCCGGATGCAGCGGGAAAAGGCTCGCCGAGATTCATTTTCCCTCTGACAGTCCTGCTGTGTGGGAGGATTTTGCAGTTTGTTTGTTTTTTATTGTGAGGTAGCAGCTGAGAAGAAAGCTCTCGCTGGCAAAGGTGCCAGCTCAAGTAGAAAAGGGGAAGGCTCAGTGTTTATAGTGATCAAATTCATTCATTTTGTACATCTAATCCAGCCATCTGACCCTGACATGCAGCAGCTTTTCTTGTCTTATAATGGGACAAAAGTATGGAGGATCTGCCAGTTTCTGCATGGTTGGGTGCTACGATGAAGGACATGAGTTCAAACATGATAGGATAAGCTTATAGTGTAAAAATAAAACTATTTGTTCCAAGAAGAAGGGTTTTTATGAAGCAACGTCTTTTTCCATTCAAGAGCTCTTGACTAATTTCTCATCATCTTTATCTGTTGAACACCTTGAAAGCATCTGGTGATAAAAAATTCCCCTTTTCTTGTGCTATTGTAAGAATATTTCTAAGTCAAATTTTTGTAACTATTCATTTCTTCTTGAGGTCTTGTGAACCATCCATACTGTAGTATTTCAGGTCCTGGCCTCTTTAGATAAATATATTTGAATTATTGCACTCACTGTTTTTCTTCTACACTTCCTGAGCAGGCTGAGACCTTGACTTCTTAACAAATGTCCTACATTTTGATGATTTAATAAGAGTTTTGTCTGGTGCCACTTGTACGGCACTCACGTAATTAAAGAAATGCCAGAAAATGACCTTTCCAAGGTCTTTTATTGAGAAAAAACACACATTTCTCTATGCTATTATAATCACTACTACTACTACCGCCACTGCTTGTCAGACATGGCTCTATAATTAAAGGTTTTCTCTGTGCTGTGTGCTGTTTATCTGATACAGATAAAACCATAAAATGATCACAGAAAATCAAATATACTTAGCTAGGAACACAGCAAATATGGTTGTGAATGTAGTTCTTCAATGGATTTGTCGGTCTCTGGTTGGTATTTACACCTCTTGCTTTAATAGAAATTGCTCTTTACATCCAACCAAAAAATACAGCGTTGCATCGTGTTTTGAAACTGTAGGTAGTGCAACAAGCCCCTTCTAATTGGAAGTGGTAAAGCTCCAGCAACACTTTTTGTTTCATATTTATGTTAAAGGTAGCATCCAAACAAAAGTTACTACTTAGCATAAAAGTAGCTTAATACATCAGAGAGGTAGAAGTGGGAGCCCATACTTCATCTGAAAGCTGGGAACCTTGAGATTAATTTAAGATGCAGCACTTTGAGTCAGTTTCTTCTAGTAATCAGTCTAAAATAAACAATGTGTTCAGGTTAGGCTTCTGTTCAAATTTTGAAATTTTAGGGTGTATAAGGGCTTAAAACATTTAGATTGAAGCACATGATGGCCGTTTGGTCTCATAAGTTGTTGCAGTTGTTTTTTGGGTTGATGCCATTTCTTGCACAGATTTGGTGCACAACTGAACCATGTTTGACTACTCGAGAAATAATAAAAAATGGTCAAAAATCCCTCCTGAACACCCCATGGCACCGCCAGCACCTTTAGGAACACCACGGAAAAAATCATGCTGTGATTTGGTGTGAAAAACTTTTGACACTTGGTGATATTGTAGCAATTTTCAGCAATTGGATGGCGAGCACTTCTGTTCTGGGAAATGCTCAGAGATCCTATTATTGCCATTACACCCAGCATAAAAAAGCCATTCCTCCTCTGAATGCTCAAGGTCTCTACATGGTGGTTGTGAAGATTCTTGAGGCTGTGGTGTAGTTCTGTTGTTGTTGTTGTGCTGTCTTAGTGGTGTATTGTTTTTTTTCTTTTTTATACTGTAGTGTCTTAATGCTGTGAAAGTGTATTGTTGTTGCTGTTGTTTTTGTTATTGTTCCGGTGTCCTGATGTGTGGTCTTTCTATTGTTATTGCTGAACCCGATGTATCATGAATATGCTCTGTCTTGTAATTGTGTTTTTATATAATAATGTCTTTTAGCAGAGATATTATTCTCTGTTTCCTGCCCAGATGAAAATTAGCTTATAGCTAACTCTGGTGCAGCTAAGTAGCTGTGCATTGTCCTTGTTAAATAAATAAATTATATAAATAAAAATAAAATTATCCCAGTGGTCACAATAGTTCATTTTATACAGTGAGGTCAGGTTTCAAAAACAAAAGGTCTCACTACAGTGAAATGGGTACTTTGGGCACTAGCATCATCACACATGAATAGAGTTGGACTCATTTAATCCACAAGAGTCTCAGCTTTCCAGTCACACTCAATTTCTGAATTTCCAATAGTGTTCAGGGACTCAAGTAGGCAGAAATATTCAAATAGAATAGGCAAAAATAACACATCTACACTACATGCAAAACACTGAATGGGTTTGTGGATTTAGTATAAAGGTGTACCTTCAGAAACCATTTTCATTCAGATTTCTTAAGGTGAGAGGTCAAGGAACCGTGGCCGTGCCAGCAGTTTTTCCCTCGCTAAAGTTCAGCCTAACTTAAGAGCATTATTTAGCCCCCGTCCCAACAAGCTGGCAGTCAAGCTACATCCTCTGAAGGAATAATGTCAGCCGGAGGCGTCCCGGCACAGTTGGCGAGGTTAATAAACAAATGCACTCTGGTGTAATTTATTACACCATAGAACAAATGAATAGGTTTGGTAGTCAAAGACTTCAGTCTGCAGTGAAGTTCCATCCTCTTCAATAATATATAAATGGCACTGAGTTACATTATTACCAAATAAAGCTGTTTCTGTGTGACTTCTCTCCATCTGTCTCTTTGTCAAGTCAGATAAATAATATGTCTATATGTCTAACATTCAATTAACTGATTGAAATGAATGTGGCTTTTTGAGCTTGTGCGGCCGCATGTAGTACATGTATCATCTCCACTATCAAAAACTGAAAATCTATTGATATTTTAGCAGAGACTATTATAAGACCTTACTTTTGAGAGCCTGAAGTGCAACATGTTGGACGCTCGGAGGTGCACTTATGGTGTTTTTATTTTCATGTGTGCATGACATGGGTTGGTCCTAACTGAGTCCTACTCACTAACACTTCATTCAGAGTGTCACTCAGTGCACGAGCCCTGTTTTCTTTGAGTGTCACTCGCTGCGTGTCCTCATTCTCAGAACTGTGGATGGCACTCTGCATTAATGGGCTTTTAAACAACTGATAAACTGTGAGGCACACTCGCTTTCCATCATGTGTCATCACCATGGATGTATTGGGCTGCTTGTTTATTCAGCTGCATCGTTATATTATTCAGTGACCTCCAAAACAGTCGACGCATGCTAGAAAATAGATTATGTTCTTCTTTAACTGATTAATTAATGCACATTTTTACAAGACAAATAAAATAAAGGTAACAAAGCAATGATTTCTGGTTTGAAACTTAGCTGTTCATGATCAGATCACGGTGAAAATGTTAAATACATAACTGATCAATGGATCCTCAATCATCCAGCTTTGGTCAGGGGTGTGGAGAATGACTTGTTGGTAGCAGGTCATACTTTGATTAGACTGATTTTCTGGCTTCCATTCTACAATAATTGATCTGGGAGAGCTGTGGCAAATTGTGCAGTGCACAAACAGCAGATGTTGGGTAATAAGTGGTTGTGTTGTTTTGAGCGCCCCTTATTCTTTAAAAGGAGTGCCCTCCTCTGTTTTTACATAGTGGAATAAACTGACAGTTTCCAATAATAGCTCCATTTGCATGACTGTAAATGTCTTTTTTGTGCAGGAACGACAGTTGTTTTCCTTTGTTTTTTCTCTGCTTCTTTTCACTCAAGTCACAAAATATCAAATGGATGTAAACAAGAATAAACTTCAGTGTCAGGAAAATTAGCCTCTACAAGCAAAGCACACTTTCCATTTCGCTAATTGAAGTTGTGGCAAGTATGAAAGACAGATGCTGTTTCAAACGGGCTGTACAAAGTAAATTAAAAATACTTTTTTACTTAAACATGGACATGAATACTTTCTACACCTGACTAGGTGAATGAATACAATCGATCTTTGCGTCATCCACCAATTATCTGTCCTTTATAAAAGTAATTTTTTGTCATTGCCTTGTTCTGCTCAGGCTGTTTTGGCTGACTGTTTTACTGGTGTTGGCTCAGTAGTGAAGTCAAGGGGGAGGTAATTAGCTTAAACTAAAGGTGATATTCCGCACAGCATGAAGTGGAACACAATGCGGCTGTTATTCTTGGCTGAAGTGGTACTTTGTCATCAGCTTCTGTCAGTTCCTTTTATCCCTCCCTTTTAATACCTGTCTTGTCTGTTTTCCTCCTTTTCCTGATGAACCTCCTGCCTGTCTGTTGATCTAGAGCATATTCTGTATCTCTGCATCAGTCTACCGCCTCGCCTGTCTGTAGATCCTTAACAGACTGCAATTTCATCTGTGGTGATACGTCTTGTTTCCCGTAAGTTATTATGGGACATACGGGCATAAGATTAAAACGTCTTCATCTCAGTTGTAATGTGATTAAGGATGCAGTTTTCTCAAGACAGTGTGCAGTAAAGCATCCAATGAATCTGTCAGTAAGTATGAAGTTATGCAAAGTTTTTTCTTTTCTTAACCAGCAAGAAAATCAGAAATCAAACTTTCACAGTGATTAAAAGACAAAATGATCCTGAATTGATATAATATATGATTTATGTCATGTTCGTGTTTGTGCATTATTTCTGAAAGTGTATGTTTTGGTTTAGTTTATTTTCAGGAACTTTATTATAAGAATTTTTGCTTCATGCAGAAAACATTCAAAATCACTTAACACCTTTTTGATAGTTGCTCCACGTGTTTAAAACAAAGTGTACATGCAACCTGAACATATCAATGGACAGCACAGAATATGATACAGTATGATGTGGTACAACTGGTATATGGTATATTGGAACTGCCCCCCAATAGTTGACTAAACTCTCAGTCAGTGAGAAGATTCTCATTCGACCAAGTTTTCATTTAGCCATTAGTTGCAGAAAAAGGAAAAAAAAATCACCTCAAAGTCCATTCTGGAGCTTCACCTCGCCTTTAGACCCGGGGACTGTTGCAGCACAAACCTTTCTTCTTGTAACATTGAAGTCACCGGTGCACTGCTGCTAACTGTGCTGTGGCTGCCATTTGCTAGTTAGCTCAGTTAGCAGTCCTATTAGACTGGAACACGTGGAGGCCATTTTGACAACAAACAGGAATACAGGACCAAGGTGATGTAACATTGTGTAACAGCTGCCACCAGGACTCTGATTCTGGTGAAGATGAAGACATGGTGAGGCTGCTGAGGAGTGAGTTTGTGTCTATGCAAGTTAATTTTTAAGTATATGTAATCTGTCATGTTGATAGGTCTGGGAGTCTTGTTTTTGTGAAGTTCGAAGTTATTTATTTCTGTGCTGTGTTGACAAAATGTTCAGCGACCTTGCTGGTTGTTTTGACACTTAAGGTTCATTACCTTCATTGCTGTTAACATTTAACAGGTGGCTGGCTTTGTAACCCAAGAATATATTTTTAAATTATTAAACTAATATCGTAAACATACAATCTTTGTCAACTCTTGTTTTGCCAGTTAAATGCTTTTAATGTGAAGCTGCAGCAGAAGGGAATGTTTGTTTTGTAGTAGCAGTAAGTTACTACAGCAGGGTTTTCACCTCCCAGTTTGTAATACTGTAAATGTATAAACATTGCTATGTGTGGCCAGATGGGACACTTTGGTGGGCCGGATGCAGCCCACGGGCCATCAGTTGATGATCTCTGATTTAGGGTATATCTAGAAAGTTCTAGAAATATGTTTGTGCTCAAGGAAAAGAGAGAGGGGAAAAAAATCAAGCTCATCCAATGAGCTCCAGTAAACATGATAACTGCTGGAGCTGTGCTCCGATAGCTGAAACTAATTTTCTAGTAATAATGAAGGCCAGTGAAATCCCTCTTGGCAGTCACTTTGACACACAGTTAACAGCAGTCATTACTGTCTCTGGATGCATCTGTCTGCATCTCTCTGCCTTGTTTCCTCCTGTCACTTTCCCCTCCATTTGTCTCTCTGGGCGACAGTGGAAATGAACAAAAAATCCCTTTGATAGGGGCTGTCTGGAGTTTCAATGTCCTCTGGCTAAATTCATTACCTTGAGAAAAAAAAGCACCATACCCATTCTCACAAACTGTCTTTAGCTCTAGGATTTCACTGCAGATGCTCAATTGCTTATCCAGTATTAACAGAAGGTGTCAATCTACTTTACGCACAACAAATTTCTTGCAAACCAATTTAAGCTCAGACAGGCAAAATAATGTGATATGTATCTAACCCAGCGAGAAATTTCAATTTCAGTTTTCATGCATTTTTGAGTGTATCCAAAGACACGGCAACCGTGCATAATTAACCCAAACTATTCAACTCAATTACAGAACACATCCTACCTGTCTCAGAGATAAGAGGGAGCGCATTTTATGTGAAACATCAAAAGGAATCGTATGTGATCTGGACTAATTCTTGTTATTGTAATCATATCCTGACAACACAGTCTGCTTGTTATGCAGATGTGCCTGGTTCAAATCCTTGCAGAGATGACATTGGACATAAATACTTAATTTGACTCAATGTGGCTGTCCTTGTTATCATCCTTTGTACTTCTGGATGCATGCACATACAGTTCACACCAGCACGCACTGTGTTTGCTGTTTGATTAAATTGAGAATAATTGGTTGCCTTCGCGCCAGCTTGTTTTATAACTGTGAAGAGACGGTGCTCGGTTGGAAGCTGATTCCAGACAAAATGGTGCACTTTATCTGTTAGTAAAAGGTCGAAGTGGCGCCGCTCTTCATGGCCTGAAGTGTGTGTCCTTGCCTCTAACACTTCTGTTATTGCAGACTGCTGATGTAGGTTGAGGTGAAATATTGTTGCTGATCAGGTGGCACATTTGAGAAGCAGTGCCAACATATTGACGGCCACATTCATGTTGTGCTTTTAACCCACTGCACTGAATAACAATGTTGCAGTTGCTGAGAAAAGTAAGACGCTATTAAAAATGAGCTTAGAAACTGCATGAGCTGTGACAACCTCCCACTGCCACAGAGTATGTTGCACTGCACTTCATTACCATATAGACCCAAAGAAGATGAGAGAGTGTGGAAGCTATTTGCTCTGTGTTGAAGAACAAACTGACACTAAACAGAGAGAGGTAGAGAAGGAATGTGAATGCAATTTGTACAAGATTGTGACTGAGGACTATATTTGATGCCCCCCAGCTTCGTTTTTAAAATGGCAGAGTAACACTGGATAAAAATAAAAATGTGGCACAGAAAACATGCTGTAGCTCTGATTTCCACAATGTCGCCACAAACTCCTTTTACAGCAGGAAGTCTGCTGTAGCTGACATTTGCAAATACATTTTATTCCTGCAGAAAGAAAAGAACCTCTGACAGAGGAACAGAGGGAGGTTTCGACAGCTGTGAACAAAACAAAATGCATTATATATATACCCACACCCCCACACCCCCTCCAGAATATCAACAACAATTTATATAAAGAGTCGAAGATAATATCTGACATTGTATCTTTCCTCTGGGGCCTGTTTCATGAATCAAGACACTGAACTCAAAGTGCAGTCAAGTGTGCAGTGTGCACAGCAGCTAGCACTGCGTTTCCTGTGGCTGGAGGCCCACAACATGTTTAGGACGTACAGTGCTGAATGAGAAGGAATCATCATACATTAGCAGTAGATTTCTTGATTAAAATTTGGCCAGATTGGACAGTTTGGTCATTATGTTGTTTGGTATGTAAGTGTGGTGCGGACCCAAAAGAGGGATGCGGAGCAGGTGTGGCTAAAAGGCAATTTTCTTGGTCAGGTAAGCAGCGAAGGAAAACAGCCCATAAAGAGAGCAGGCGGACAAATACCACAAACAAACTGGACTCATTAGCATGCAGGAAGACTAAACTAGAGCTGGACACACACAGGCTGCAGACAGTCTAGCAAATGTGAGCTGCTGGTGGACAGGTAAATATAGGTGACTGAAAAAAGGAATGAGGGTCGATGATCAGTTGACTGGGAATGATGGCAGTTTATGCCATCTAGCTGTAATTTTTGGATAACAGTAAAATGTGTCACAACCAGGGACGTATGCAATTAGTTGACTAAACAGCTAAATGTTCCTACCCTTGCTAGTCAGCACCAGAAATACTTCTCCGATAAACTAATTAACATCCTAACATTACCCAAACTGTGTGGCAGCTAATGTTAACTGCAGGTAAATGTCGTTTATCCGTAGTGATCCTGCTTGTCTGAAAAGAAAACGCATTTAGTTGATCATGTGCAATATGTTGATAATTCACGGCGCAAAGTGCCACACATTTCAGCAGCATTTAAAACATGATGTAGTTTTTGAAGAATGTCATTAACAGCTCTTACTACAACAAAAACACAGCGATTGTTTAGCAATTAATAAATTGAGCTCAGTTTTGACTGTTTACTGACTAGTCAGCCAGTCTAAATAAAAATTGCACCAGGAACCTCCCTAGTCACAACATATTATATCAACGAATGTAAATGAAGCATACACACACAGAATACAAATCATTGTAATGAAATTGCCACTAAAATCATGACTCATATCGCAGTGTCTGTCAAAATGATCTTAATATGTTTTTTTTTTTGCATATTGTTCAGACCTTATTATTATGCAGTAATAATTGCATAACAATACACACACACACACCACACACTGTGCTGAAATAGCATGCTGTGAAGACCAATTAGTCATCATGTTTCCTGTTAATTGTCTTATAATGACAATAATCTTACTAATAGCACTCCAATAGTTTCAGTCATCTTCAAAGTGCTTTGTGTTTGATCTTTGGGGCACTCTCTGTCTCCTCCACCTCAACCCAGTGCAGACAGAAGGGCCATGAGGTTAATGGAAACTTGATGGGTTTTTCACACCTTATAAAGCAGATGTTCCCCTGGAAGCACGATCCAGGAACTGCTGTGATGCTGTTCT
This sequence comes from Lutjanus campechanus, assembly GCA_027495735.1. Classification (NCBI taxonomy): domain Eukaryota; kingdom Metazoa; phylum Chordata; class Actinopteri; order Lutjaniformes; family Lutjanidae; genus Lutjanus; species Lutjanus campechanus. The sequence continues at coordinate 4,343 of JAJHUR010019997.1, read as the reverse complement.
CCATGCTCACACACCCGTCCTCCTTTCGTCGAGTTAAGTGTGCAGCAGAACCGGGCCCAAAAACAAAATTCGTAGAGACCAGGAAGAGGGGATGACTGTGTACTTTTGAAGCACATGTTGGTATTTTTGGCCACTGACAGGCTGACAGAGCTCGCAACGCGAACACTAAACCACAAAGAAGCACAGCAGGCATTTTTAGGTTTGAGCAGATTTAAAAGAAATGACAGTAGAAGCAGAAGAACTAAGTGGAGGAGCACTGGTAGAAATGTCAGCGCTGCTGGATGCATCTATCTGTGTGTCCACCACGGGACTGAAGGTGCGTCAGGGTCCTCACACTTTATAAAATCCCTCCGCTCTCTGCTGGTTTTCTCCCGGCTCCGCTGGCCTGTCAGCTTCAATGAGCGTGATGTTAATGTGATCCAACAGGGCTACAGAGACACGGCGCCCTCTGAGGATGATGGGATTGGTCGGAGGCTCCTACGGAACATTCCAAGAAGGCAGGCGCAGACGTCCTATTGGCGGAAAAAGAAAAAAAAAAAACACTTAAGATGTGAGGTGGATGTGATTTTTCAGAGGCAGGATTAGTGGTGACACTGACGTTGACAGAAACCATCCTAGATAGACAAAGAACTGTGATCTAATCCACAAGAGTCACAGAGCCTTTATTTGGGTACGGTCTGATATACAGCCTGAATCTACCAGGCCGTTAAACAATTTGTGTCACCATAATCCCTTTTGTAGAATTTATTTTTGATACCAGTGCTTGGATTTCAATAACACGGTAACTCAGTAAGTCTCTATAACATGCAAATCAAGAATTAATCAGTGGAAAGAATTAATCATTTGGGAGTACACATTGTTAATATTCTGTTTCAATTATAATATGAAACACTAACAATGATTCATGTGCACAAATCACGACAGCCTTCCTTTTAATCATTGTAGAATATTGTTTGTAAATGCACCATTGCCCTGCTCATCGAACAAGAGAGAGAGAGAATGAAGTGAGAGGATGGCCTCGGCGACAGCAAAGCAGCAAATCGGTGAAATTAAACGTTATATTCTTGATTGTTTTGCAGTGGTTAAGCTCTAAAGCACAAATAAAGATACCCACTAGAGGGTGAAATGTTTTTTTCAGGAATCGTGGAGTCAGTTTCACTATTCATGACAGGACTGGGGTGGGACAGGATGGGCGCAGGGATCATCGTAACAATAAGTCAGCTTTTATAGATAAATATGCAGTTCTTATATGAATAAATTCTATTTTCTTTACTTTGAACATAATGCAAGTTGTCTTTTTACTCTTTCTTTTTCCTTCTGTTGGCTGGTTGCGGCCAGCAGTGTTGCGTGAACACAACCGAAGCGAACCTTATTTCAGGCCCAAGCGCTTGAAATAAAGCAAAATATGCAGCTGCCGTGTGAGGTTCAAAATGTGATCTAGTTCAGTTGGATAATGCACACAGTAAAGTTCATCCACACATCCTCATTAGCAAACAGGCAAGCTCTATTGTGACTGGCCTGCTGTCGCATGTTCACGGCTGGTATTTTAGCCATTAGCTTGCCTGCGACATCAGTTCACCAACTCGCCCCATTGAGTGGTCGCTAATTCATCTTCAACTGAACTAGACCATACATTTAATCTGAAGCATCAGCTGCACATTTTGGCCTCCTGTCATTGCTTGTTTGGTAAGAGAACTGTTAGGCCCGACATTTACGTATATAACCATTAGTACTAAGTAGTTGCTATTATTCTTTACTGTTGTTATCATAAATACTGAGTTACAAGCAGCAGCACAGTCCAGACACCTCATATGTCAGAACTCCATACCAGCCTAATTCAAGCACAGATGATGCCAAATGTAAACAAACAAATAGCAGAGATAAGCAGTAAATAAATATGACCATATTACCTCGGTGGATGTATCCATATTAATTGTTCAAACACTCAACAAACACAGTAGCACAAGTGCGGAATAAATGAATCATAATTGGAATATGACACAGATATGCTTCTTCCATCATTTTGTTTGATTTTTAAATGAGATGTGGAAGAATGATGAATTATGCTTTCACAGATGAAAACAAATCATGTCAAGTGTTACATGGCACCTGTTTCCCATTTTTAATCAAGCTCTTGCGTGTGCTTTTGTAAATGTTTGTCATCTATGACTCCATGTTTATGATTCTTTATACCGTTGTGGTGGCACTTATGCTTGATTATTATGATTAGCACTTATAACATTAACAGACGACAGAGCGGCTTTACTTAAATACAGTACAACAGAATAATTTCCAAGTATCCGTCTAAGACTGTTTTCAGATACCGTACTTTCTGCCCTGCGGAAGACAAAGCTGTTTATTATTCTTGTGCATCTGTAAAAGAGCAGTTGGCATTTTGCAGATGTTTTACTATTCCAGACGTGGACTGATACCTGCTTAATGTCAGTAATCACATAGAAAGTATTAGACAGGACAGTTTTGAAATGATGGGAGTTTCAAAGCCTTTGTTATGATGTCTGACAACACAGAAAAGGGAAGAAACAAGCAGGTTTGTTTGGCTCAACAGGTCTGTGAAACCTTGAATACAGAGCAGGGATAAAGACTTGTGTCTGTTCAGTTCAAGCTGGCCTTTTATTCTCTGATGCAGTCATTGTGCCAATGTTCATCATCATCATCATCAGTCAGAGAGTCGGTGCGAACCTGCATACCTATGAAGTAATAGAATGCCTGGAACATAAACATGTTTGTGAGTCCAGGCTTCAAACCTTTGGCAGGAGAGTAGGAGTATAATTTACATTCCCTCTAGGCTTTAAATCCCACAAAATCCCACAAAAAGAAGTTCATATAATAAGCTAACAGTAAAAAATATTTAGTTTCCTGCCAATATTCGAGTCTGGAAGATACTTTGTATTCAGCAAAGGAAACTTTATAAAGTTTATCTAATTCACACCAGCTTCACAGCATGGTTAAAAATGGCTTAACTTTTGACTAAATACAGAACTTTATTTCAACTTTATTTCAGTTCATGTTCAAAGTGAAACACATTTGAGGAGATATGTACAATGTTTCAGGACCATGGACAGCGTCAAGAAAGGACAGAGAGACAGAGAAGGAGACTTGATGAAGTGATTGTGGCCTTTTGCTATTTGCTTTCTTAATGTCAAACCATCAGGTGAATTCAGTGGCCTCTCTGAATCTGGTTGCGGTTGTCAGGCAACCAGTGGAAACATTGTGCAGACTTGCAGAAGGACAGATAAGCTTTTAAAGAAATATTTACACCACATGACTTCCTCTAAAATCGCCAATTGTTCCTTTTACATCACTTTTTTTTTAAAATAGGCATTAGGAAGAAAGCAGTAGGAAGCTGCAGTAGGAAAAAAGATAAGCATATATCTATATTACCTGCCACCTTCTGATCCATATTTCTGTCACTGTGTGTGTTGAATGTCATGGATGTCATGTGTTGGTTCACTTCTGTTTAGGACTAGGTGATACAATCCATTGGCTAGTTTGTTTACCTGAGATGTAAGTGGGGAGTATCAGCAGGGTTTCCAAGTATGAATATCATATCAAGGTCAACACCACCACCTACAACCTCAGAAATTTGAATTAATGTGAAAGAACCATTGTAAGAATTAGCATTAGATTGTGGCTCACAATAAAATACAAAACCCGCCAAAACAAAAACAGGACACTCAGACACACTCTTATTTAAAATCTCCTCTGGTTCCTCCATAATTTCAACACTGATTATGATTTTGTTCACCGACATCATGGCTGAGAAACATGACGTGCGGCAACAGCGGCGGGCGCAGTTTGACAACAGAGCGCGCAGAGAAACAACATGAGCTGTCTCTTATACACATCTATCCACACAGTGTTATCATGAGCAGCATGTGGCACGAGGCACAGACATTTACAATATAAAGACTTCAGATGGAATTGAGCCCACAATTGAGCAGGAAATGAGAAGTAAAGGGCAGATTAAGAAATTGTCCGGTTACATTATTAAACAGAACCCCTCTTATAACATCCATATTTTCTCTCTTTCTCTGCATGCCATCATTCGCTTCACTCGCTCCCCTCTCCTTCACTTAAAGCTTCTAATTCTCATCTGATTTGTTGCCTCTTCACTGAAATTTCATCTTCATCGTCCGTGTAATTCTTTCCTCTATGAGCAGGCCTCATTTTCTTGCACCTCATTCATGCGTCTGCGTTTCACCTTTCAACTTTTCACCTCCATCCTCTATTTACAACTGAGACTGCCTCTGAATTACTGTGCTATTTCCAGGTTGAGTGTGTGGACAAGGCACTATAATATTTAATTTCATAAATAACTAAGT
>JAJHUR010019937.1:627-39521 GCA_027495735.1 Lutjanus campechanus | reverse complement strand
GAAACACACTATAACACACACACACACACACACACACACACACACACACACACACACACACACACACACACACACAAACACACACACTATTGGTTGAGTTTGCGACATTGCTTCTTAAAGGTCACCAAAGTTTAATTCCACGCAAACTGCAGACGCCAATCCATACATGTGTGACTGTGTGCAAGACGTGCTCCTTTATTTAGGTTCTTAAATGATGATAGGCCAGCTCTACATCCAATGAGCAGCATGACTGGACTGGAATCTTTTTGATCTTTTTCTTGCCTTCTGATGGGGGGCATGCCAGAAAAAAACCTGAGAACCCCTCAGTTACACAAGTTCTAAGACTTTGCTCCTTTCACAGAAAAGATTATCTAGTGGATCTGCTCTTCATTAACAACCAATATACAGATTTTAGGCAAAATTCCAACATGGTTTATCCTCCAGTTTCTCGCCTCTGCATTAAGTTACATTTTCAACTTGCTTGGACACGTCTTCATGTATGGCAAAGCTGTTTTTTCTCATCCACACATGGCTTTCAGTTGACTTTGTACACACTCTTGTATAAACCTTAAGGGCATTTGGATTTTATTTCATTGCTCTCACCTAGTTATGCCATATTTGAAGAGATACATTCACTTCGTCATATCAAAATGGGATTACATGTAAGCCTTGTTCTTGTACAGGATGACCTCCCCTTTTTGGTAGAACTAGGTTTCTTTACTGAAATAATTACTCTGAGGTTTGGGGCTGAGAGATTTCTTTGTATTTTCAATCTCCGGGTTCTCTTGTGTGCCCCCCCCCCCCAACTTTAAAGAGCAGGATTGATAGAGAAGGTCTTATTAGTTCTGCTCTCTGTGAATATTAAAGTGAAGGACAAAAAAATAGAGGAATTCACAAAAGAGTCTTAATTGAAAAGGGTGACTATATCAAACTTAACAGGCTGCATTGATTAGTTAATGGTTAAACTCGTAATTAGATCTCTCTCTTTGTACAGTTGACTGATCGCTCAGCTCTTTGTAGCTGGAGAATTGTATGTTGTTCCCCAAAAGATATCTTGGATGCTTAAATTCTGGCACATTATAAAACCATCCACACACAGTCTTTGATGAAGATATCCGCACTGCAGCCTCCAATTTACAGCTCAGCTTGATCAAACTGCTCATTTACAGAACTAATGAGAAAATGAACAAAAATTAAGGAATCATTTGGTTGTTGTATTTCATCAAGAAAAGAAGCAGCATTTCTCTTTCTGCTGTGGGTGATTATATCACAATTACAACACAACACGGTCTCTTTGGTGAGGGCGACGGCTCCCTTTTGGAATCATAAACATAGTGTTGGAGGCGTGTTGTGTATCGGGGCGGTAAACAATGCCACCAGTGATCAGACTTGTTTTCATTTTCATCACCAAATTTCCTGGCATAATGCCTGGGTCACGCATCAAGAAGACCGTAACGAGAAATTGTGTTGTGAGACCACATAGCAATTAAAACAGGATACAAGATGTTTTTTTTTCTAATTACATCACAATGGATTTAATTATAGCTGCATGTTTTGCAAAGCAACAGTGTTGCAAATAGTGTCAGGCTTGATCATCTGTCTTTTGTTTGTGACAGGATGTTCCCTCGCTCTCTGGACTGTAATCAGTGTCAGGAAAGACACTATGATATGGGAACCAAGCACTGGCACTGTTTGGGAGATATAGAGGAGTTTAGAGGAAATGGAGCAAATGATCCACTGCAGCCTTTTTGTCCATCTCTCCGTTTGATTCTAACATGTAACTGTCTGAAAAGTAATTTACACTTAATGATCTATTAAATGATAGCTTAATGATTAGTAACCACTGATGAGCTTTCTCACAGAGGTTGAGAGAAGGCCCATTCAGAGCGCTGAAACTCCACAAAGTTTGGAGGCTTCAAATAAAAAAACATGTGCTCCAAGGAAACTTCTTAAAAGCCGAACCTGACAGAGTTCAAAAGCGATGTACTCTCTGACAGCTTATAGTGCTCCTGCAACCTTAATTCCCTCCCCACAACACTTCCTCTTCCTCCTTTGCTTTCCGTCTTTGTGAGAACAGCAGGGTCTGACAGCCCCAAGCTGAACAGTGTGAAGTTTGTGAAATGGAAATGGCTTTGTGGTTGCTCATAAACGTCTGACCACTTTATCTCTTATGGTGTGTGTGTGTGTGTGTGTGTGTGTGTGTGCGCGCACGTGCGCGTGTGTGGTGTGTGCGTGTGTGAGCGTGTGTGAGATGGACTGAGTTTGTCTGAGAATCCGTCTCCACTGATGACTGGTGATCAGATATTGCTTTCCTGTTCAGTATGAAAATAACCAAAAACATTACTTTTACAATTTTTCTGCACAAGCTGCAGAAATTTCCTCCTTGTACAGTGCAGAGCATGGGCCATTGTTACGGAAGACAAATGTTTTCCTGTTTTTCTAGGGCATCCATAATGTCTTGTATAGCCTCCATGTTGCACATGCCAAAATGGTAGAATCATATTATACTGTATGTCATACTGTATATTGCTAAAATATTCTAGGCTTTTTGTTCAGGACTTTCCTTTAATTTGTGACATATCTGTTGTATGTTATATGTTGTATACCTTTTGTGTATCGGTACAAAATCATACAAGGAAGTGGAACACATTAAAATAACTAATTGTGTGGCAGGTTTAACAACATGATGACCTGTTGGAGACATCTCTGTTTACTCAAGATGTAATTTAGCTACAATTTACTTCTGTTACACGCTACTACATCTCCTCAGTAATTATCGAGCTACGTGTTTTCCACTCTGAGGGAGTCGACTCTCTCTCTCTCTCTCTCTCTCTCTCTCTCTCTCTCTCTCTGTCTCTGTCTGTCTGTCTGTCTGTCTGTCTGTCTGTCTGTCTGTCTGTCTGTCTGTGTACTTTTGGCCTTATCTTATTGCAAAGACTTATTTACGTAGCCTTAAATTATAGTTGTAAAATGTTACTTTGCAGACCCAGATTTCAAGGTGTGGTCTGCATGATGAAAAAAAGTATATAGTACAAGATACATTTTTGACAAAAGATTGGATTGAATATTTATTTAAGAAGAGGACAAAGGTGATCCAATGTGGAAATGCATATTGAAAGTGTTGCTTCTTCAGAGTACTTGTTTATCCTCCTAAAAACCAGACTGTTCCCCTGTACAATTCGGCTGATTAGATTCTCACAGTGTGTTGACTGTGTTCACAGTTGTATTTTTAGTCTGTCTAACTGTCATGAGATCACATGAGATGAATTTTCATGCCACAGGAGCAAGATGAGTGTCTTGTCAAAATCAGTGGAAAGTGCCAAACTGACAGGCACGTAAGATCCAAAGTGATGTTATAAATATATTTTTCTTCAGTGACTGTTTCTCATGTGCAAGTATGACAACCTACAAATTGAAACATTAAAAAAGGTGTGGCCAAGTCATTTTGATTTTATTAGATTTTTACAAGTATGAGCTGATCCGTAAATATCTTGACCGCAAGTTGTGTCTGTGTGCATGTGCATGTGTCTGTAATTTTTTTTTCAATATTATAAATGAAAAATAACTAGAGATGAATTGTTGTTTTGCAGTCACAGTCTGTGGAGTGTGCATTTGATGCTTGTTGTACCTCTTCTTATCAAATTTTATTGAAAAATACAAGTATTTTTTAAAGGAGATCAGTTTAAAGTGATTCCTATCTGGACTTCATGTCGTCATGCATTCAGTAGTTGTATACAGTATGTTCTGCTGATGTGACTGTGCTAGTTCCACTGCTGTTGCTGTGCCTTCTGTTCCTAGGGCTGCAGATGTAATTAGGCGCTTAATCAGCGGCATTGGACACACCTGGGCCTGGTGTGCCTCTTGCAAATAAAGCCAGAGAAGCAGATCTCTTTGCTCCACATACCTTTGCTTTGCGATTTTTGTTTCTTTTTCTTTGCTTTTACAGTACAACACCTATGAAGCACATTTTTCACTCACCCACCCTCTGCACTATGACTTTACAGATTCCTTCCTTGTTCTTTTGTTCCTGCAGTCTAAGAGCTGTAGAAAAATGGAGTCTTGTCCAGCTTTTTTCTGTTTCTGTTGTTTGGTCTTTTTTGTTCCTTGTGACTTGAAATAGCACATTTTCACACTTTTCCCTGCAGTTTGCAGTATATAAGGTCCTCTTGTGACAAGCATGGCTCAGGAACATAGAGGGAAAATGCAAATGAGCCGCTGATTATGCACCAGACCCCGTCATAGAAAGTGGTGGTTAAACGATGATAAGAGATGGCTAAACTTCATCTTTTTTGTGCTGGGGGTTGTATTTTTGGAATCTGTTTCACCTGTATTTTGAATTGATATTTTTAAAATAATGAGCTGTGTTAGTTTGTACAGTGTCTCAGTCAGCACTGCGCTGAAGCTGTGGGTGAATGCGACTCGCTGAAAATGGGCCGGATGCTTATTATATCACCGATCAGACCAATTAATGCAAAGGTGACAGTGTTTGGTTTTTCCTGAGGCGATGCCGCCAACGCCACTGACCTGTTGCATCTGTTGTGGCGGCAGAGTGGAGACCACTGAGAGTCTGAGCAGACTAGTTAGGAAGCGAAGAGCTGCTTTGCTCAGGCTCCTGCATCATCTCCAATTGATTTTTCTCTGGACAGCACAGGGACCTGAACACACACACACACACGTATACTGTACTTCCTCACAGACATCCACATCACAGACAGCCTTCTTCTTCAGTGTCACATAACATCTTTATTTTTGTCTTTTTATGAGTACAGTATTTGTGTGTAATTGGAGGCTTTTGAAAGCAATTGTTTACCAGATTGTTATATAACTGTCAACACCAAAATGAATGCTTCTACTAAAATTCCTCATTTTGGAATCACAGAGGCGCTCTCGAATGACTGTGTTTTTGTGTGTGGTTGGCAGGTGAGCTTTTATTAAAGTTGTGCAGCCAATCCCCAAGTAGCACAATGGTAGAGAGTGATGAATGCCCGCAGCTAAAATCCAATAAGATGGATTTGGTGGGAACAGCGGCTCCCACTCACTCACTCACACACCATCTCTCTTTCTCTCTCTCTTTCTGTCTCATACTCCTTCCACCTCGCTCCATCACACACGCCCAGTCGCTCATCCACCAGCGGGACTCCAAATCAGTCATTTGTTCGTGCCAGATCAATGCTCTGTAATCAACAGGGGGGGGGGGGCACATTGCTGGCCTTTAATGGAATGCCTCCTACCTGGGCTGCCTGTCTTGCAGAGTCTGAAGTGGATTCACCGAAGCGGTCGGTGATCAACAGCGACAGACACGTCAGCTGTCTGCTGGTGTCTCCATTGTGCATGACCATTCAGTGCTGAGAGATTGCAGCCTGCTGTACAGGGCACTTTGAGGGCTTTGAGAAACAGCCGCATGAATGCAATAAGCCTGCACTTAATTACATTCACACAAGATTTGTATTGGATTCCAGTGTTGCTGCCTGGCAGTGAGGGCGAGCTGTGCTGACTTACTGTACATTTAAACATGCCCCTGACTGTGTTTAAAGTTTAACTTGAAGAATTATGAAAGCATAAATGAATGAATGAAATCTTTGTTGCCCTGTAGGGAATTTGACCTGCACAACTGGCCTTTACAACATTCATATTAAAACTTTCAGCAATTTACACTAGCAATAGGTAAAAAAAAAAAAAAATCTAAGAAGCAATATCCAAGACAGTGACCTCATGCCGTGGTATAAAGAAAGCTCTGGTGCCAGGTTGGGTTTGTTGAGCAGGTGGATGCTGCAGGTGACAAAGGGTGTGATACCTATTTTTGTTTTCTTCCTGGAGATGATGTATCTCCGCCCCAGCGGGTGAAACTGCATCTTCACACAACAAAGGGTTGGATGGATTTGCTTTGATCTCATGAGTGAGCTCATGAATAGTCATTTCACTGGTACTACTCACCCGGTTGCTGTATCTTTTTACCCAAACTGACAACTCAACAGCGATGGCTGTTTGTTAACCTGACGTGCCAGATGGTTTGTTACACAGAACCATCTGAGACGTCGTCCTTGGAAACTGTTTGAAAAATGGCAGGCACTTTCAAAAATACTTGGCAGGTGATTGGATGAATTATCTGTCTGTCACCAACTAACTATATCTATAATCACATCAACAGACCATATGAGCAGGGAGAAGAGGGAGAACATCTTTTCAATTGGAAGAACCTCAGTGTCTTTTGTTACTCTTCTTTAAATGAAGAGATACTCCTCAGTTCTGATTAACTATCACATTTAAGCATCTATGCCATTGTGCAAAATACCTGGTGCCAATCAGGGGGTCCTCTTTACTGAGTGTCATGCTGAAGTCTTAGCCTACACAGATACAATATGCAATATACTGTACAAGATTTCATGGATGCAGGCCAAGGCAATCAACAAGACTATACCCTGCCAGCAAGCAATGAACTCTGCTGTCTCTCTGACATATTTCCCAGACTTGATGCATACTGAGTTCGTATTTTTAACCTATTGTAACCGTGATGTCAAAGCAGAAAAAAGAAAGAAAGAAGGTTGTACATGGTAACATTAGGTTTTCTAAACTACACAACATTTGGATTCGGGGCTATCTGCAGCCGTGCCATATGTAGAAGATGGCCTTTCCAGAAACAACCAGGTTTTCAATTGCAACTCATATTTTTTAATAAATGTTTTACAATTTGAATAATAAATACTAGACATAGATTTTAAAAGATATTTTTAGAGACAGGTGTAAGTGACCCCTAAAATTATGCACCGTTAAGAGCTGTCATTAATGTTTTTGAACATACAGTCATCATACATGAACCATGTCCGTAGCCACCAATTGGACACCAAACGCCTGTTGTTCAGCCCCAGGCACATAATTTGAAGCATGGCAAGATGGATTTGCTCATGATCTGGTGGTCTCATGGAAACAGCTGCCTCATAAGTTAAGCATTTTGTTGCTACACTGTTTCTGTTTTCCTGAGAAACAACAGCCACACTAATGATGACTGATCTGATCTGATCTTATAATTTAAGTCAAACAAGCTTACGCTTTTTTTGTGGCCAGAGGCAGATTTATCTGCATGTTTGCAGGTAAACCTAAGGCTTTGTATGTCACCTTGGTACTTTTTTGGGTGTGACTGAAATTTGTCCATAGTGTCAGATTCATATTCATATGTTCATATATCTTGTTTGTTTATTCTTTGATTATGTAGTCTACTACATACTATTGTAGGTAGACAAAGTCTTTGTATCTATGTGTATGTTTAAACAACATTCAACATTTGAAAACTTATTCTGTTAAATGAAAAAAGTGTCAAGTGGGTTGTAGGAAAAAAGAAGAACCCAGTATGCTGAGAGGAGGCTGACTGGTGCAGTTCAAAGTGATGATTTAATGAACAAAATCAAAATATGAAGGCTTACAGATAGTTGGGCAGAAACAGATCAAAACCAACGTATGAGTCCGGCAAAAGCAAACAAATCGATGGGACAGGCAAAATCCCCAAAAACCTAATAAAATAGGCTGAACGTCCAACAAACAAAGTGAAATCCAACAAGTACCAAGATACACTGGGAAAGGTCTTCAACGCTTGACTAAACTGACAAAGACCAACTGGCAAAGAAAGGAAGGAAAGACACAAATACACAGGGAGGCTAATCAGGGGTAGGTGAAAACAATCAGTTATCAAAAAAGGAACAAGACAAAGACAGGAAGTAAAACAGCTGAGGCAAGAACTTCAAAATAAAACAAGAAACAGCAAAACCCCCAAACCATGATAAAAAGAGGCTTCCAAAAAGATATGTTTTAATGGACCAGTGTGTAAGATTTATGGAGGTTTATTGGCAGTAGGGCAGAAATGGAATATAATCCCTATTAACACAAAGTTGTCGCAAGAATGTAGTTGGAATGTACGTTTTGCAAAATGTGATGTTTTAGCAACTTACCAAGTGAAATTGTCGTCACCAGCACCTTATTTTAAACATCGCCGCCATGTTGTGTCAACAGTTCCACCACTTTTTGGAGATGTTGTGACATTTTAGCAACTTTGCACCTGCGTCTTTATATAAAGTACAGGAAATGTCATGCAGAACATTTTTGAACAGATATTGCAAAAATAACAAAGAAAACCTGTGTTATGTTGTAATGTTTCAAGACCATAGAAGCAACGTAACGAATGGTAACATTGTAACTGCATTGTTGCCGTGAAGTCGTCACAATGTCACCAGTGATATGTCACACAGACATTACAGGGACGTACTGTATTTGTAGTGATATTCATAAGTAAGTTTTCATTTGTGTATAATCACCTGAAAATAAGTTGTTGTGTTTTCGTTTCCTTAAAATGAGCTATTTATATTTATAGGGGGTGTGGGTCCTCTTCTATAGGGGCTGCCATGTTTCGACAGTAGCCCAGAATGGATAAACCAAACACTGGCTCTAGACATGTTTTTGAGCCACCATAGATTCTCCTACATGCTTGAAAGGGGAGGGTGAGGCAATGTGTCCGCAATGTGCAAGCTCACAGTTAGATGCTACTAAACCCTACACGCTAGTCCTATGAGAAAACAGTGTTGTTATTGTTTTGTGGCACTAGTCAAGGAATTCCAGCCCAATTTCATTAGTATTGTTGTAATTATCTTACAGGATGTGAAACAAAATTGAATCTCTGCTTCCTGGTTGCTTGTAGACATCCTGAGTTGCTCCGATGCCCATTAGCATTCCACAGGGATATCAGGTATGGGGCTTGCAGGTTGTCATAGTGTTTACTGTACCAGCTGCTCCTCTTTCCCACAGGTAATGTGAGTTTTTCTTGTCCCTTTAATAATAGCGTTTTGTCATTTTTACGACGCCATGTAAAAGCAGAATAAAAATGGAGAAACACTTAAAAAGATAACAAACAAGCAGTCCAACATAGAGCAGCCACTCCTCAGCTCCACTGGCTTTCTAATCCTGTATTTTGAATGATTGTTGCCTTCAGTTCCTCCAGTATCTGCTGTTTTGTTTGATTGTTGTTTAGCTGTTATTTTCGCCAAGCGCTGCTTCAAGAGATGTGATCAGTCACAATGTCCAATCTAGGTGCACAATGCCCATACAAATTGCTTTTTTGCACAGTAAAAAATCCAAAGCTATTCCAAACTGTGACAATTTATTTGCCAATTGTTTTTCATTCATTGCTCTTTACCGCAGTGTTCTCTGACAGGAAAGCGGCTTGCACAGAAACAGCATGTTAAGAGCTGGACAAGTGGTCTGTGTTGTGTCTGGATGACCGCAGTCCTCTGAGCTTGGTGCCGCCGTCCCAGCCGTGTCACTCATAACATAGACACAGCACAGACACAAAGAGCTCTTTAAACAGCAGCCACCAGCTTGTCATCGGGCTGCTTGTGATTGATCATTTTGACACAGTTCAGTAGTGTGTCATTATTGTGAGAGGCCTTGAAAATGTGGCTCTTTTAGATGAGCTGTCACTCCTAATAAAATATTACTGTGGACTAACTGTAGATCAGATGAAGCTGATGATGCTTAGAAAAGGGACTTGGAGTTTAGATTGTTGCAGTTAATGCTTTGCTGTGTTTAAAACTACTATTTTTTTCTGCTTTTCCACCTTTAATTTTGTATTCCTCCTGTTCGAATACTAATTCAAACATTTGCTTGGCTCTTCCTTGAAATTCCGACTCCTGCGAGAGAAGGCCTGGCATTTGCGTTTATCAGTCATGCACTCAGATCATGCCTTCTTCCACGTTCCCGTGTGTACCATGGTGTCAATTAAACCTGAGGTCTGCTGTGCTCTAGCGGGCTGACTCTGTCTAATGGGGCTCCATGCAAAGAGACTATCCATAATAGAATTACTAATGAGACACACTTGCGGAAAGGGCTCAGTTATCATCACCATCTCATCCGCAGTGAATATTCACCGAGCTGTCTCACTCTCAGAAATAAAACATTAGAAACAACTGGACAAAACCCCAAGCCTAGCCATGAGACTTCATAAGAGCTCATGATGCATTAAATTCCAATGAGCTCCAAACCTACCTGGCTTCCTGGTGATTAAAGCTGCTAGTGTGTGTGTGTGTGTGTGTGTGTGTGTGTGTGTGTGTGTGTGTGTTTCGGTTGGGAGGAGGAAGTGTGGCGTTGTAGAGTTACAATTCAGATCTATCAGCGCAGAGAGGAAGGGAGCTGACAAGGAGCAGAAGGGTTTATTAGTGCTCTTCTTTCTGCTCGGTGCCACAGAAATAGAACAGAGAGAAGATGAGCGATGCTGCTATGGAAGAGAGATCTGCACACTTTCCAGCAACCTGAGAGGAAATGCAAAAATAAAGTTGAAAATATAAGACATTTTCATGAAATAAATAGAAACTGAAAGTGAAAAGAAGGATTTTACAAAGCTGTAGCTTTGTAAATCTGATGTCAGCAAGGAGTTTAGTGAATGATGTGTTTATATTTCCAGTAGCAGTTGGAGTAAATGGAGGAACGGAGCCATTGTCAGAAACAGTAATTGTCATCATGGCTGAATGGACAAAGAAAAGAGCATCATATAAACCCAAAAGACCTTTAACAGAAAATACACAGGAAAAATATCTAGTTACAGTAATTTAACTGAGTAGAAATACCTCAGGTAAAAACATCACTCCTAAAGCAATTTTATTCCATATGAATCGTGGCCTTACACCTTTGACACTTGAAATCGGTCATGTATATGCTCTTTCAGTTAAATGCTTATTTCTAAAAGGAACAATAGCCACTGTTTGATTGACTGATCTCTGAGAGTGTGCAGTATGAAATACTATGGCTATGAGAGCTTAGCACCAAACAACTTACACATTCTCTCTTTATGTCTAACTCAGATGTTTTCATATAGCCTAGCTTTTAGGAGACAGGCCAACTGTAGTCCTGCGTGAAAAAAATGCAGCCTTCTCATTTATTTGAATGAGCCCTGTTTGTTGACACAGCAGGGGGTGTAAACAGAGCGGGCACAGTAACCTGCCAGTGAAAGATAAAATAATTTACCCTTCTTAAATCCTGCACCTTCTAGAAACTTGGCCAACTTTTTCCTTTCCTGTTTCGTGTACTTATGGTGCATTCCATTTAGCTTGGAGGTCGGATCTGGTTCTTCAGCCTTTCCAAGTCATCAATCCCACTTCAGGGGGTGTTCCAGGTGAAATTCCCGATTTGGAACTTCTCAGTTCAAATGGATGCACTATTATGTAGTGCTATTATATAGTGTGTTAGGCTTGTCTATTATTGAAAAGACAAACAAATTTTGAGAATGTTTTTAAGATGTTGTTGGGGGACCTGTAAAAGTGACTTATTATTTCACATCTTAAGTTCGCATGTGTTAGTAAAACATGAGCTAACTAGCTAGCCAATCTATATCAACTATCTAGTTACATCTGGGTAATGTTAGTGAAACACTAGCTCACTAATCTACATCAATTATTAGCTAGCTATTCAGCTAATGCTTTGCTAACATTAGCTAACTTAAGATGTAACTATATGTCACTTTTTCAGGTCCTCAAGCAACGTCTTTTAAGAATCTTCAAAATTTGCTTTTCTTTTCCACAAAAAACGACTGTAGCAGAAAATAAGACAAGGAAACAGGATGGGAGAAAGTTGACAGAGGTTCTTCTGGGCTCAACACCTACTTAAGGGGTGGGACTTGGGAAGGGTCAGTTGCCGCCACGGAAACTTTCCAGAGATGTAAAATCCTGTGCAGGTTTCTTTTGGGCTGATTTCAGTCTGAATCCCAGCTTAGCCTCTGGCAAAGGAACAAAATAGGTCTTGTAACTCCAAAAACTCTACCCAATACATCCAAGTGTCACCTTGGTTTGAGTTACGACCACAAGCAGCAATGGTAACTTCAAAAAATAGCTATAGTTTTATTATGGCATCAATTGATTCTGGTCCCAGTATATGCTGTTTATTGCAACAGCAGTTTTTGCTGTTTTTCCAAATAAATGTTTTTCTGTCCTGTAACCCAAAAACAATTTGTGAAAAAACTGTGATTTTGCCTCATACACCAAGCCACCAAAGTCCAATCAGTCACCTGGAAAGCTGTGGGTTTGAATTTGATTGATTATGAGAAGGGATAGTAGCTGAAAGGAGTTGTGTTTTTTTTTTTTTTTTTTTTTTAAAGTTACACTATATATGCCCCCAACCTTTCTGAAAAGTGCCCCTCTGAGATTAAGCTGATATCAGTTGTTTTCTGAAATGGTCATAGTACAAGTTGGTATGAATGTCAAAAATCATATATCTAAACATGATAAAATGCTAAATAAAACATGAAGTGTTTAGAGTTTTGGGTGATATTATGGATGTCTGAGCAGCAGGCAGGCTGTAAACAAAGTTGTTGTGGCTCCTTAAGGGGACTGGTAGAATGAGTGATTATACCTTGAGTGTGTGTGTGTGTGTGTGTGTGTGTGTGTGTGTGTTTGTGTTTGTGTGTGTGTGTGTGTGTGTGTGTGTGTGTGTGTCTCCAGCACTGTAGGTTTGTGTTATTGTGGGGTTTGTGATATGGGGGTCCCTTAATGCACTCCTGCCAGTGTGCAGGGTGAGTGATCAGGGCAGTCTGTGGGATTGAATCCAACCAGGTCTGCCCAAACACCAGGCTTTGTGGCAGCCTGGGGGCTCTGTTCATTGCCCCCCTGTCTGTCCCTGAGCGTGGCCACTGCTGATGGGATCATGGCTGTGGATCACTACTGCTAATAACACTCCACACCCCTCCTTTCTCTAATTGGCAAGGGGTATTGCTGCTTCACTCTCACAAACAGAACTTAATTGCAATGTCAGCACAGGGAATACCAATCATACGGCAGAGAAGAATTGCTTCTTGATCCTTTTTTCTATCTTTGTAAAGATTTTTCTTTATTGTAGTGCTGGAATAATAAGTCAATTAATTATTTAAATTATGTTTAAAGCAAAAATACCAAACGTTCTCTTGTTCCTTCTTATTAAATGCTGGTTTGCTGTGTGTGTCTGTTTTATAAAATTGCAAATGGAACACATTTGGATATTGGCAGCCCTACTTGATGTTTGTTCAAGTTGGAAGTAGAGAGCAACCAGAAATGTGGGGGACTGATAATAGAAAAGGTTCCCTTGCCGGATTACACCAGGAGGTGTCAGAAATTCTTTGTATGCCACTTACACGCTGGACCATAAGGACGATTCCTGAAACAGTTTGCAGGCATGTATGTGTGCACACATTGCCCACAATAGTTGGATGATAATTTAAAGCTCAGATTTTCATAATTGTGATTAACTACATCTAATGTGAACGTGGTCAATGTTATGACAACATCACAGAGAATTCTCATCAACTCTACAGCTTTATAGAGGTTTTACAGCGCATTTAGGTCTCAGAGCTCTCATCAACCTTGTTTCCAGCACACAGAGCACACAAGTCACAGCTGGTGAGTAAAGGAGAAGACAGAGCCAGATATTTTTTATCAAGACTTGACTGAGACTGAACCAGAGCTAAAAGGAGAGGAAATAACATTCAGCAGGACTGAAGAAACAACTGATTGCTGTCTGTTGTGTTACTGTGTGACTTTAGTCTATCTGAATTATCCTTTTAAAACACCAAAGTTGCAAAAAATGGCCAACCAGCAGCTCCTGTGTTCTGTAAGGTAAAATTACTGATTTTGGTTGGTTTGGGGAGAGTGATATTTGGCTTATATAACTGTGGTTTCCCATTGGAAACAGCAAGGTAAAGCAGTGAAAGTATTCTAAATATAGCATGCACCTAAACAGATATAGATTTTTTAGGTGGCTTAAATGTGTTTTTCTGCTGACCCTGTCCACAGAAGTACATGGCTTAGCTTCCGTGCTGATGCTCCTCTCCACCTCTCAAAACTGGGGGCTTGCCGAATGGCATCTACTCTAAATACTGTCTATCAATATCTACCTCATACAACCCTACATCGAATAATCTGAACTATCCCTTTAACTTCGTTATTTATCATGTTTTTTATCATGTTGTGACAAATTTACAATCAAAGCAACTACAAGGAACCATTATTTTGTGTTGATTCTGGCAGCCCCTGTGAACACAGTGGTAGTGAACACATCCCCGTGTTGTAAAGATTTGATCTGGCTAGTATGTACATATGTTTCTAAAGCAAGTGAACGGAACAGAACTTATTATTTTTTTACACCTACTACAAGGAGTATTTTCTGCTTATCAAACACTCTCAGTTTAGTCTTGATGCCTCTATATGACCCATTTAAGCAAACAAGACCATCTGCGAAAAGACTGGCTGTTTCTATATAGTTATTCTTAATGCCACTGGGTCGGACTCTCCTTGAAATCAGATGAAATGAGTGTTTACATTTTCAGAGGCAAAGTTACACTGAGAGCCATTTAAAAGAAAGAAGGAGGAGATTTTTGTTTAGATAACTTTATTTTTGATATCATATTTTGTAGTTACAGTATGGCAGTGGAGATACTATGGTTTTTGTTCACAGGGGCTGTCAAAATCAATGCAATATGAAAGTTCTTTGTAGTAGCTTTAAACACAGTTGTTTGCAGGATACGTAGTGATGAGGTAAAGTATCTATGTGAGTCTATGTTAGATTAATAACTGTAATAAAAGTAAACTTTGATGTAGTACCATTCATACACCTAGATTAAGTCAGCCTACAACTAACAGTTGTCTTGAGTAATATTTAAGTTGTTATATCTCCCTAATAATTACCCAACAGCCTGATAAAGCAAGGCCAACATAAAATGTTATGTCAGAAGCCAGTTGTATTGTGGTAATGTCAACCGTGACCTCCACTGTGTGGCGATGTATTTCATGAATAAAATAGACATATTACATACCTGTCTAGGAGGAAGAGGCCAATTCAGGATGCATTTTGAATCCCTTCAAATCCTGCAATTCAATTTTCTCCATGTGTTGAATGACCAGCCAAGGTTGCCTGTTGACTGTCCCTTTTTCTCTGTGCTGATCCTGCCCCAGTATCAGCCATAACCACCAAATATAACGTAAAAAATGAAACAGTCTCAAGAAAAATCCCCTCCTGCTTACTTTTAAATGGATATCCTACTACTCACTGCAAAACTGTGCCTGGGAAACTGTAAACACAGGCTCCTCCAGTCTGCATGCTGAAAATCATTTTGTGGGGAACTGGACCTGGGGACAGGCATGTAGAAATAGCCAGTCTTCTCACCGATGGTCTTGTTTGCTTATGTAGGTCATATAGAGGCATCAGAATTAGACTGAGACTGTTTCATCACCAGTTAAAAACTCATTGAACATTTAGCAAGTTGAGTTTGACTTAATATAATTGATATACATTCATTTATCCACTGTATAAACAGTTTACTCACTCTTATGAACACTAATTATTCTTTAAGCATTTCAAACACTCCAGTAAATATCATGTCATACGCTATGGACATCAAGATAAGCCTGTAATAATGATTACACACATGCAAACAGTATTAACACAAACACATTAGCTGCAGAAGAGTTTCGTGTGGCTCAGTATTTGCGTTTGCGTTGCATACTGTACTTGCTGCAGCCACACACCATGTCTCTTTGCAGCTCTGCTCATCATATCAAGTGATATGTTTTGATCCGCGCCCTCTTTGAAGTCGGATGTAATAAATTTGCTCATCAATTACACTGTCTGGCTCGGCCTTCTGTGCGTGTTTTGTTTGGTGTCCGCTCCAGTTAATTAGAACAGAACGTGTCGTGTCGTCCTTGAGATAGCAGCTAATAAGTGTGAGCTGTCTGGATCGCTGCTTCATAATGCCCGCTTTGCTCTCTGAGCAGAAAGGAACAGCATGCAGAACGGAGGGGTAGCCCAGTGTGTGTTGCAAATAATGCACAGGCGGTACTCGTGCACTCTGCAGGTCGTGTGTGTGTTGTGAGGGCGGCCTCGCTGAGAGGTCCTGCAGAGTTCTCAGACCTCACATTAGCACTCTGTTGATGTGTGAGCTGGTTTAGGATTCCATGGATGGTTTGTGACATTCCAGCTCCTTGATGTTTGAAGTGAGGAGATAGTCCTGACATCACTATCTCATGTTATCAGCTGTTATCAGCCCGGCCACCATCGCCCTGTTGTGTCTGTAACTCATCACAGAGACATGTTTAAAACACCACTCACTGAAAGATCTGAAAACATACTAGGTCCTGGAGAAGGCCCAGAGAATTTGTAGTTGTTACATTTACTTGCTGATAAATTTTAGACTATAGTACTACTTTTACTGGAGTTTCACTGTATACATGCACTGATGTGGAAACAATAACTGATAATCGTCTGTTGTGGTTCATACCAATGTAGTTTACAGATAACTTTCTACTTGAAAAAACATGAAGAGGAAAACAAAGGCAAACAGTTTGGACTGACCAGTTTATTTTTCTAACGTGAATCCAATTTTTGTAAACCAATATTACAATTATTTTCTTGTAATTATTACAAGAAACAGAATGTCTTCATTATTTTCTCCTTTAAAGTGCTAACAGGCAGCAGTGCAATTAATTTGAGGTCCTCTATCTGCCAGGGACATGATTATACTTGCAGTGTTCAGTCACAGTTCCAGAGTAACTGCAGCTATTTATATCCAATAATTACTTTATTCCATTACTGGACATAATTATATTGGCAACAACTATAACATGCATCCCTATGAATATATTGTAAATTTGTAGTCTGTAAGAATGACAGCAGGATTTGTTGATTGTATTTATTTTGGTGGACCACACAACAAATATGAAATTGGTCTCTGTGGTCTGTCAGGCAGCAATTACTGATTATTTTCTTAATCAATTGATTGTTTCTAAAGTTTTATACTAGTCCTGTGCCCACTGCAAGCTCCCTGAGGTGTCGTCTTTTAAAAGCTTATCTGGCCTCAAGAGCAGTTTAAAAAGGCTTCAGTTAATGTGTAATGAACAAATAAAAGTTTCAGATCCTCACACTGAGCAGGCTGAACATTGTAAATGTTTGGTATTCTATTCATATTTGATGAATAACGAAAATGACAAATCAGTGATTAAACTTTTGATTGTCTGAAAACTGTTCTGCAGCTCTAGTGGTGGAATGTGTGTCTTTTTGTGGTTTGTTCAAGCTGAAAAGTTCAGATTCTGCCCTGGAAAATTTACTCAAACTCTCTATACACATCTAATCAATTCTTATTTTGAGCAAAGAGTACAG
The DNA here is from genome assembly GCA_027495735.1 of Lutjanus campechanus. Taxonomy (NCBI): domain Eukaryota; kingdom Metazoa; phylum Chordata; class Actinopteri; order Lutjaniformes; family Lutjanidae; genus Lutjanus; species Lutjanus campechanus. Next base: position 22,370 of record JAJHUR010019937.1, on the reverse strand, counting down.
AAGCTCAGATAAAAGCTCATATTACACCCCCCCTAGCCTCCTTTTCTTTGTGACCTTTGGCTCTCCAATTAACAACCTCCACTCAGAGCATCGGACGCCCCTCTTTTGTGGCCGTGTCAAGTCAGAGATGTGTTGGACAGACCTTTTGTTTGAGTGGTTACTCATGTCTCTGCCTTTTTGTTCCCTAATAGCCCATCATCTGGGCACTGTTCCTCTGACCTCGCGCCTCTGACACATTGCTCTGCGAAACGACAGGGAAAAGGCCACAACTCTGAAGACTGGAAATGTACAAGAAACTATATGTTCTGAATACTAAATGCACTGAATGCATTATTAAGTTGTGCTGAATTTAACTGACAAATCTGAGAATACTGGTTTGATAGATTTTAAACCAATTATACCAGTGATTCTCTACATTTTTAACCCCCTGACCTCTAAAAAGAAAACACTGTTTGCAACCCCTTGTCACATGTTTATACTCTATTAAAATGAGCTATAAGGAACTAGAGACATTTTCCTTCCTGTCTGGTATTTTTTAGCAGGTAAAGTCATCCAGTTTTTGCAAAAGCAACAAACTAAAATGAGAGAAATGTATGAAAAACAGACAATGATGTGCAGTTTTATCATCTTTCAAGTCCCGTAAAATGTCTTGAAAAGACAATTAGTCTACAACAAAGTTCATCATTATTTAATTGTTTAAGAATGCCACACACTGTCAGGTTTTAGTTGATCAAATATGAGTATTTTTTGCTTATCTCTGCTTTCACTGTAAACACAATGTGCATTAGGCTGTTAGTCGGAAGAAACAAGCAACTCAAAGATGTCACCTTGGGTTCTTTGAACCTGCAATGGGAATTTTTTAATTCAATTTTTCTGAAATGTCAGATTAAACAATTTATTGTATGTTTCAAAAGAGGACGGATACAATATCTGGTTTTATATTGAAAACTCTTTTATATAAACAAAAGAAACACTTCAGTGTTGGAAAGGGGTAGTTCGGATTCACCAAAGTCACACAATACCATTAACAAATTGGCAGATCGAGGCAGTGGTAGACCAGCAACTCCTCTGTTCTGCACAGTAAAATTACTGATTTCACCCATGGAGTTTGGTTGCTTTGGAGAGAGCAGTATTTGGCTGAATATAAGTACCTCATACAGTACAACCGCATCAAACAATTCAAACAATCCCTTTAAGCACAAAATGCCTCTGGTGTGTTTGATATTTTTCAGTATTTTGTCTCTTCATTTGGACTCACTTTTTAAGCTGCAAATAGTTTTTTTTCTCACTTCCTCGTTCACAGCTGTGCTGTACAACAATGTTTAATCCTTTGCCACTGGCATTTGCACGGTGTTCTGAAACTGCGTTATTGGGATTGGTTTGCCTGTGCAGCCAGCTGCAGCCCGTCCCCTATAATGCACCTGAGCTCAGCCTGTATAGTCACTCTCTAATGTGAAACCGGTGGCCAAAATTGAACAGTCTCTTACTCCCTGAGTTCTCTGAACTAGTTGGGTGAGTTCAAATCAATACACGCCCGGGGGCTCCCAGTTCACACAATGAAACAGTATCAGGTAGACACAGAGAGAAATGCAGTCGATAATATCACATTATGGTTTCAGTGTGTGTGAATGAAGGTGTGAGACTGTGGTTGACAGTGCCAAGTGAAATCATAATAGAGTTTCTGAGGGCCAGACAGAGTGTGTTATTACAGACTGGGGATGTGGAAAGGTATAAAATGGCTGGCTGTTACAGGTGTGTGCTTCAAGTGGGTGTTTTGAATCTGTGTGTGTGTGTGTGTGTTTCCCGGGTTTCCCAGTGTATCTCGTGGATCATACGTAAATCTACACATGTGACAGCACAGATGTGTGTGTCTTTGTGTGTATGTGTGTGTGTAAAACAAGAAAGGTAGAGAGACACTGAGGTATCCCCGCCCTCAGCAGTCTGTCATTCAAACCATGTAATAATTCAGCGGTCTGATTTGCCATTTACTTACCATTAATAGCCATCTCTTTGGCCTAAGCCCATTATTCTCCAATCAAACTCTTCCCTAATCACTTCTACTCAAATCATACTCTTCTCCTGATTGTTGCTGCGACTACAAGTGACATGAAATTGGAATCCACTCGTACAAGAGACCACATTTGTTTGGTCATCTATTCAGTGTGGTGCAGCTGAAGTCATATAAAAACCCAGACACTGAAATCTAATAAAATCAGTTTGACATGTACTCAGAAGCTCTTTGAGACTGGACATAGTTGCTTTATTCTTCTGGAGATAGAATTGTTTTTCAGAGCTGGTGTTGCCAGGTGGAATTAATGCAATCTGTTGAAAATTGTCAAATTTCTGCAACTATTCACATTCTTGAACATAACTATGCATTGTCACAAGGGTTTTACACCTTCTGATTTTCACAACATGAAAATAGAGAAAATCAGACTCAAATATCCCTGAACTTACAAACCCCAATTCAAAAAAGGTGAGTACAAACATAATGCAATTATTTGCAAATGATTTTCAACAAATATTCAGTTCACTACAGTGCAAAGACAAGATATTTAATATTCAAACTGATAAACTTTATTGGGTTTTTTTTGTAAATATACACACTTGATGCCTGCAAGATGTTCCAAAGAGTTGGAACAGGGTCATGTTTACCACTGTGTTACATCATCCTTTCTTTTCACAACACTCAGTGTTTGGGAACTGGGAGCTAATTGTTGAAGTTTTGAAAATGAAATTCTTTCTCATTCTTGCTTGATATATGACCTTAGGTGCTCAACAATCCAGGGTCTCTGTTGTTGTATTTTGCATTTCATAATGCACTACACATTTTCAATGGGAGACAGATCTGGACTGCAGACAGGCCAGTGTAGCACCCTCACTCTTTTACTATGAATCCATGCTGTAGTCAGACATGCAGAATGTGTCTTGTCTTACTGAAATAAACACGTCCGGCTCAGCACCTTGCTGAAAATTTTTATGAGCATCTAAAAACTGCTAGAAAAATGTGACACAGAATGCAAGAGAGGAGTGCAGGATAGGCACACCATAACACGGTAACAATGGTTTTACTAGTAATGTGTTTCTAGTGACACATCTCAGTGTGATCTCTGTGTTATTAAATTTGGAAATGCCTAAATAAACCCCATTGTGAGCTGACATCTGACTTTGTATGACTCCACTAGCATTTCATGCTTCTTTCCTCTTCCTGATGGGAATAGTAGAAATGTAAGCTCCCTTGGTTATAGTTTCATTTTTGAGTGTGAGATGAGCATAAAGTTTAACACACAGGTATGTGGGTTTCATCCATGCAGGTATGCAGAGGAATATTGATGTACATGTGTAAAGATGTGTTAAACCTGTATATGTAGAAGGGTTTTCATGGATGTACCCTCCTGGAAGTGAAGATGGAAGACTGAAAGTTTTCCTCAGGACTGAGTTAGGGCCCACAAGGACCATAGCGTTTAATTCCCACTTTCTGTGCATATGTATATATACTGTACATATGAAAAATTGGAATTAATGCTATGAATTAATGAATTAATACTAAAAGTTTCGGTACCCTCTGCTATACTGCATTTTCCAAATAAAAATAAAATATATAAAAAAGAAGTAGTGAGGACTGAATTAATATGTTCATCTGCTTTTAGCATTTCATGTCCAAATTTGAGCACATTTGTGCTAATGCAGAATAAAAGAAAAGTTGCACAGATGGTGAAATATCATTTATTCTTTCCTACCAGCATCATCATTGTCAGGCTAATTTCAGTAGTACTCAATCAAATGTTCATTGTTTTGATTTGTGATAAATTTAAAGGTATGATTTTAGTAGTTTGACTTTTAGTTTGTGAGTGTGCTGCTGAAACTCTGGCTGCTCCTCTCACAGGCACCTGTGTCTTCAGTTACAACTGCTAGAGTTACTTAATGCTATTAGCCTAATTTGAGAGAATTAATTATGTAATCTGAGGACATGATTTAGTAAGTCAAGGGCAGCAGTTATTAATTTGATGGAACAAATTACTAATTAGTACACACAGATTATTCATTTGACAATTCAAATTACTGATTTGTGTGGAAAAGTTCTTTCCCTGATCCTTCTCTGGCTTTGTAGAGACATAAATAGAAGACAATTACTTAATCGTTCAGGATCTTTCAACCTCATCCTACAGTTTTCATCAGCAGATGATATTTTCTCAGTCATCATGGAACTGTAGATTAAACATTGGCTGTGTCTGAAATAATGCCTTATTTACTATAAAGTGTTGTATATTTACTTTTCTGATTTTGAATCTGAGGGCAGGTTCACTCCTAAATTTCTAGTTCCTTAAACTAACCAATGTGAGGTTGATACATTGTTTCAGTTTTCCAACTGGTCTGGTTTGTGATCACAAAGGAAAAACTCAGAGTGTCTAGAAATTGTAAACATGCCATTTGGTGGAAATGTTCAATTACTAGCTTGAATGTACAGTCGGCAGGCAAAAAGATGACAAACGGCCCAATTTCTACCTGGACATTGTACATCATCAACAGGTTCAGCAGGGTTAAGAGGACCGCACATATAAACATCTCGTAAGACAGTGGGAATTTAATAATTTAATAATGCAGGCATTTCTCACTTTAAGTTAGTTGATTCCCAAGTCTTCTAATACTGGGAATGGGACTGAGACTTAATGATCAACTATCTTACCGACCTGTGACTGGACAAAGTCTCCCATTATGCTAGATTTTCTCAAAGCCTGAAAACAGAGGCAAGAGAAGGAGCAAAAGTCCAGTCCTCTCTCAGATCACTTGAATTACAATATGCTGAAAGGATATTATAGAATTTTTGGCCAATGATGCCAAAAATAAGCTGCCCACCAAAGCTTTAATAAGTGTGCAAAATCTTAATTCACTGCTCATTAAAACTATTCACTGTCTGTAATTTAGGGAGCGTGAACGAGGAGGTGATTTAGGATGTCTACAGTTCGATGACAAAGGAGAAAACTTCATCTGCTGTGATTTTTTGGAATGGAGATTGTTTTGTCAGCTGCTGTCGGCAAAGACAAGAATGAACTGTTAAGCTCCAAACTTTGTTGTTTTTGAATGAAAGACATCAACAGCTTCACTTTTATTTATGTAGTTCACTGGCGGATATCTGCACAAAATGTATTGGAAAACAATTTAAAGACAAAGGAAAAAGACAGACAGAATTTCCCCCAGAAAATAATACAGAGCCTGTCTATCCCTCAATTATCCCACAGTTCCATAGATTGCACACAGATACACACATGCTCAGGTAGCAATCCACACACAACCAGTGCCTTTTCCCCCTTCCGTCCCTGTGCTTTGCTGTCTCTTCTGTCTCTCACATCACAACTCAGTTGACAGTCCCACAGCTGTATGAGTATATCAGATGGCACCTTCCCTCAGGCACCATAATGCCTTGATTCCAGCACAGCTTCTGATTTGATATCGGACATAATCCAGACAGCGCCTGCCAGCCTCACCACCTCATCAGCCCTGTCACTCAATGTTGTCCCTAAACACACACACACACACACACACACACACACACACACACACACACACACACACACACACACACACGTCTCTCTATCCAGTTCGAGGTCAACTCTGCCTCATTCTTGTAGAAGATCCTTTCTCCGGTTGTGCCTGCCTTCTCAAGCATAAGTGAAGGGGCTCAATAACAAGAGATGCTTGCCGTGACCCCTCTGTCACCCTTTCTATTCCAAGAAGAGAAAGAAAGAAGATCTTCTATCTCACCCTGTAACCATCTTCATCACACATTCTTGCGTCCTTCCCCCAAGTGTGTTGCCTACATACTTGGCCTCCGTTCCCTTGAGACCCTCATGAGGCCCCCTGCCCACCCCCCATTGCAGTGCAGGCATTAAAGAGATTGGTGGGGTTGAGCTATTGAGTTGAATTAGACATGGTCAATGTAGCCTTGGCTGGACCAAACCCCCTGAGGGCAAGAGTGGGAGAAGCTGAATAGGATGGGAATATGGTGGCAATATGCATCCACAGAGTGGTTGTCGGCGTTTATCACGATGTTGTAAGGCTGGTTTGATTTGTTAGTTTGATTAAGCAGAGACACATACAAACCCCAATTCCAAAAAAGGAACCATGTGTAAAACATAAATTAAAAAAAGAATGCAATGATTTGCAAAAACTTATCAACCTATTTCATTTGAATACAGTACAAGGACAACATATGTAGTGTTCAAACTGGTGAACTTAATTGTTTTTTGTAAATATGCACTCATTCTGAATTTGATGCCTGCAACACCTTCCAAAAAAGCTGGGCATGTTAACCACTGTGATACATCACTTTTTCTTTTAACAACACTCAGTAAGTATTTGGGAACCGAGGAGACGAATTGTTGAAGATTTAAAAGCTAAATTCTTTCCCATTCATGTCTGATATATGATTTTAAGTGTACAACAGTCAGGAGTGTCTGTTGTTGTATTTTGTGCTTCCCCACACTTTTTCAATAGGAGACAGGTCTGGACTGCAGGAAGGTCAGTCAGGTACCCAAACTCTCTTACTACAAAGCCATTTTTTGAGCACTCCACAACTTTATTGTGCTGCAGGCATCAAATTCAGAATGAGTGTGCACACAAAAAAAAGTTATACATTTTACACAATGCCACAACTTTTTTTTGGAATTGAGGCTTGTAAACATAAATGCTGAGCTGTACTGTACTTATTCTTTTATGAACATCTTCCAAACTGAGCAGAAACGACAGTGAGATAAAAATGACAAGTGTGAAATGAGCTCTGCTGCTTTTTGCTCTGTTTAAAACCGAGATGCTTGATTTACACTCAAAACTGGAAACATCGATCTTGAGTTGAGGTCCGTGAGGAAACAGGTGTTATTTCCTTCTGTTGTAATTCATTTTTTGTGTGTGAGGGAGAATTCCTGTGAGCTTTTGGATGAGGAGGTATTGATATTCCTGTGCCATACATGCTAATGATGAGTGTTGGGAGGATTGCAGCAGTCTGTGTAGGAACAACACATTTTTCATGCACTTAAAGCTCTGGAGGGGCTTAGCTTGAAATCCTGCTAAAAGATGCTTAACAATGATGTCTAATCACTTCTAACGAATCAAAGAAAAAGGAAAAAGATTCCTCCTCTGGGAGCATTGCTGCAAAAATTACCAATTACATTTCTTATCTGCTATCCCTGATGACAGATTTTTTTTAGAGCAACAACATTGATTTATTTTATTTTATTTTTATACCCGCTGGTCACACAGACTTCCTTCCTTGTTCCGTTCCAAACTGGCATAAAATAGGCAGTTCTTTTGTACAGGTGGCAACTGCTTCCCAGAGGGCCAGAAGCAATTTAATCAGTGTCGTAACAGATTCTGATGAGATTTCGCTCAGGGAGTTAGCATTGAGTTGTAATTAGAGGTACTCCCCTTGCAGGCTAAAATGGAGCCAGCAAAGGTGCAGTGGACTCAGGAAACTCTTTTGGTTCATAACTGTCTCTGGAGTGGGGGAAGAAAGAAATGAGGGAGCAGAGTTCAAACCAAATAAGGAGTGATAAGAGGATGAGGGGGGTCGAAATGAGATTGGGGAGAGTTTTACAACTGGTACGAGGAGGGCCGACACACCTGCCGAGAGGCCCTGCCGCCCGGAGGAATGTGATGGGCTCTGACAATTGCAGGGATGCATTTTGAAGAGCAGCAGTTATGGCCCTCCTGTCGGCTTCTTTTCCCTGAGTCTTCTCTTTAGCTGAAGGCGAACTGTAACATTTGGAGCCCAGGCTGTCAGAATGAACCATCATCTGACACGACATTTTCAGCTAAATGAAAGAGGAAAGTGGGAGAAGAAATTCAATTTTTTTATGGAGTGATCATTTTTAAATCTTCAGGCCTGTTTCTTCGTCAGCTAAGAATATCTACTCTCTACTGCCTGAAAACCTTTCTCAACTGTATTTATTAAGATAACCCCTTTGAAATGGAACATCATATTTTTGTGGGGATCCCAACATTCATCAAAATCACTACATACTGTAGCAACAGAAAAGTTACAAAATAGAAAGACAATTATCGAAATGATCTTTGCAGTCATGGCTCTTTTCAGGGGATGTCAAACGTACAGCCAGCAGGCCAGAACTGTCTCCAAGGGTCCAGTCTGGCCAACTGGATGTATCAGACGTCTATCTCAAAATGGTTTGTAAGGTGGGGGATAACTGAACTGTCTTTCCCATTAGTTTCCACTTTAGTTGATGTTGTGTGGTGATGCCAGTATTACTACACAGGAGAGGAAATGTCTGGAAAATTAAAAGAATGTCTAGGTCTTGACAAGTTGTTCAGATCATAAGGAAGAAAAAATATTCAAATAAGGTATAATTGTTAAGTTCCTAAATACGTAAATGTTTTGTGCATTTGTAGATTCACTGTGATCTGTTTGTTGAAATGCACATGTAATGACAGTAGACTGACTGTATGTGGAAAAACTGAGACCATATTGAAATTGCATTTTCCTAAGACATCTCAGGCTGTTCATCTGTTTTGTAGATGGATGGCTCATTAATTCAGGCTTTGCGAAGCCCCTCCTCTGAACAGCAGCTGTCCAATCACAGGTTAGCAACCATAACTAAGGACCACAGGCCTGTCAGGCTTTGCATTTGTCTGTTGTTGAAGTTGTGTGCATGGGGCTCTAAGAAGTGTGATACTTGTGCCGGATGAGTTTGAAGGGTGGTGTCTTTTTTTAGTCTTTCAAAAACCTCCAAAAACACAAGCGGAAATGTGAGGAATGGATTAAACTTTGTCTTTGTGGTATGTGAAACACATTATTGTGTACGGTCATTATGCTCACTATACCTCTGTGAATGAGTACAATATTGTAAGTTGGCCCAGTAAAGAGAATGAATGAACGCTAGCATTGTGTCCACCTCTTAAAAACACTACAGTCAATATCTGCTCTAACAGAAGCTGCAAACATTAGCATGTCTGGCTAACTAGCTTACTACCTGCAGTAACATTACCTCCAGTCAAACTTTTAGTAGATACCACTGATTTAACTGGGATTTGTTATGTGGAGGGTTTGAGGAGGAGGGTGGGTGCCAGTGCGTAATCAAAGTTGGCCAATCATGACACATCTCTCTCCGGCTTGCTCTTAAGCCTAAGCCGGGTTAATTTAGCTCTTATCCTGGCTCTCCTCCTGGGGTGATCATGGTCCGGGGGGTCTGGCTGAGTGACCGTCTCAGTGTTCTCTGGAGTTAATCTAGTCCCTGCTCTTCCTTTTCCAATGTTAATGAGGGTATTTATCTCGTCTATCATTGACATTATATCATGTACACAGCTGTTAAGCAACTTTACATATTTTTGACACTTTTACAGCGTTATTGTTTGGAAACATTAGAAAGTCAGCTGGAGACAGATTTCCGAGCTCACTAAAGGAGTTTAAGTATATCAGCTGTATGTTAAATCTGCCACCATTATCACTGTAAACTGTGAGAATAGAAAGCTTTACAGACATAGCAACAGTAACTAAGGAGTGCAAAGGGGTTAATTTTGAATATTTTTGGAATCACTGGTTTTACTGGTCCAGCCCACTTGAGATCAAATAGGACTGTATGTGGCCCATGAACTAAAATGAGTTTGACCCTCCTGGCCCAGAAGATCTATTCTCCACTGCCCTGAAAACCTCATTTATCTTTCCATTCATGACTCTTTACCAGCAAATAGTTTTCTTTGCCACCTGAAAAATTGTGAGTCAGTTGACTCATTGTTATAAAATACATGTCATATACAGTGCCTTCACTATTATCACCTAATTCTAACACATATTGTTCTCATTTGCCCACTTCAAACATTTCATTGTCCTAATCACTTCATTTCCTCCTGCCGTGTTGCATCAGTGGGCAGTCCGCCATCCAGCTCTCCTCGGGATACTGTAGAGGTCTGTGCCGAAATACACTCAACCTGGTTCCCGCTGCTTGACTAGCAACTTGCTGTTCTGTTGCCATAGATACATGTTGGCATTGGCAGGGACTTATAAGAGCCTGTGCTCAGGAAAGGCTGAGAGGTATTGGCTGCAATCTGGATGAAGTGGAAATGATTTTTTTTTAAAGGAGAGTTTACCTTGTTTATCTAGGTTGAGACTTCCAAAATTATCTTCCATCAAGGTACTGTGGACTTTTTTATTATAAGCCACTGGGAGAAAAAAAAGTTGTTGTACTGCTTTGGGTTGTTTACAACAACAGGCTGCACCATGCTGAAGCATCCCAGTGAGAAATTAATGTAGTACACCTTAACAGGAAATATGCTGCCTCTAGCTTTTAAACATTTAGGTCAAATTGTGTGTCTACTCTAAATTGTCAGAGCACACAGCCAGAGGTAAAAGAGCACATTTACATAATTACTGTACTTTATTAGTTAGTGGTGCTTTAAGTAATTGAGTACTTAAACTTTGACTTTATTTCCAGACTCGTACTTCACAACATGCCAGAGGAAAAAGTCTTACTGTTTGTCACACAAATTTAACCAGACAGCTTTGGTTACTAGATACACTGCAGATATCAGAAATGTTAGGTTGCAGGCCACAGACACACAATGTGTTTTTATCAGTGGTATTGAAGAGTAAGGACCACAGCTTGTAATAGGACCCAAATTACATTTGCAAGTATGTTTACATACTGTTAAATGGGCCGCGGTGGGGCAGCTAATTAGCTATCTACAAACTGACATTAGCAGTGCAGTTTTTCCCCTGTGAATGTTTGCAAGATGCCTTGTGCAGGACAAGATGTGTGTTCATGTTTGTAAGTTAGATAAGAAGGAGACTTTAGCAGGAATGTTGTTCAAAGTTTGTGGCTCCTGTGTGGTGTAGCAGACTGATTTCAGTCAGCATGGCTGCCTGCCTGTAACAGAGCAGTGATGTTAATGCTGTATGCTTATATGGTTTAGAATGAAGTGATTTGATTGGCTGCATAGAAATACTGTAAGATCTCCATCTATGCAGATGGAGTACTAACGGTATTCTGACAAAATAATGCCATTTGCATTATAGCATTAAACCTAAAAACATATATAAAATATAGATTTTTCCCTTTTGATGTATGATTTCTGAAGGAGAATACAGAGCATGTGATTTCCAGAGGTTAAAAAAAAACATCATCAGCAACAAATGCTGGGATGATAACAATAAATCAATGATCAATTAATTGGTCATTAAGATCGAGTAAAATTTAATCAGTCTATGGGCACTGTTTACAGAACAGTATTGTTCATCACTGTGGATTCTGACATCATAACCATTATAACTATAGTCATCGTTCTTGGTGTGGACGGCCTCTAAGAATCTGAAAACCTTGAAATAAGGCATATGGTGAGGTGCTCCAGCAGAGTTTCACAATACCCTCAGCCCCCTAACCACACAGTCCCTGTGCATGTAGGTGCCACCAGTGCAGAGACCTGAAATTTTTCACAATGAGTACTTGAGCACATTTTACAGCTAATACTGGCTACCTTTTGGTCATCATTCATGGTGGTTGTACTTTTTAAAAGGAATTTCCTCTTCCTCTGCAAACACCATTTTCACAGCATGACAGCAGTAAATCTCTCTCCTCACTGATCACAAACTTATTGACAAAGAGACGTGTCTGGACATCTATTAGTCCAATCCACACAAGTACCCTGTAAGTCCTTGGCATATAGTACACCTTTAATCGACTTATTGTATCCAGCAGGATGTCTGAATGACTGACTGACAGACAAACAGTGGCTCAGTGAGTCTTCTAAATCCACTGTGTGTGTGTGTGTGTGTGTGTGTGTGTGTGTGTGTGTGTGTGTGTGTGTGTGTGTGTGTGTGTGGTGTGTGTGTGTGTGTGTTGAAAGAGACAGCTCACCCAATGGTATGGATCGTCCTGGTTCCTTGCTGACAAACTGCTGCTAATCCAGAACACAGCAGGAAGGGAAATTGGATGGACTCTATCAGGCCTCTTTGGAGTGGCCTTGAAGAGCCCTGCTTGGTATAAAAACACACGCACACTTGCATACAAGTATACACACACACTCAGGAGAGGATGTTGGCGCACAGCGTGTGTCAGTCCTGCCCACTTGCTGTGACCCAATATGGTGTGTGACCAGCTGTCCATGGCTGGATCTTGCCAGTTTTCAGAGCTGAGATGGCGTGTGTGTGAACGTGCCCGTACATCTGGGTTTTCTTGAGTGTGTGACATGACTTTCTACAGACATTTTTGACATCCACACACTAAACTCACCCTGCTGCTGACAGCAGTTCCCTCTGTGTGTGTGTCCATGCCAAGATAACTCATCCACCAAAGTCTGAACTTACAGCAGAGACCTGGTCATCTGTCATGATCTCCTGCCCTGCCGACTCTCACTCCAGCTTTTAGACTAATGAGAGGATTTGTAGAGTCAGCCTTTGACTTTCAGGACTTGCTGATTTAATGTGAATAAAGCACCTGCCAACTCCACTCTTATGGATGATAGAAATAAAGAAATGGGGGTGTCCTAGTGGGGAAACATCATACCCTGTTAGCATAATGTTCTCGGTTTGATTTCACCCAGGAGAACCTTAATCGTATGTCATCCTGCGCTGACTCTCCTCATGCTTCATGTCACTCTCTACTGTCAGGTAGAGGTATCAGTTATCTAATAAAAGTGAAAATAAAATTGAATGTTGAATCTGCTGAGGGAATGATTTTCTATACTGTACAGAAGCAAAAATATATATTTTAGCCACTTAAAAAAGATCCACCTAAAAAAAAACAATATCAGTTTAAGTGTATATTATATTTAGAATACATTCAGCACTTTACTTTGCATCAGACAACCTTTTCTCATGGGAAACCATCTTTACATTAGTCAAATAGCGCTTTCTCCAAAACAACTTAACACCATAGGCAAAATCACTGATTTTACCTTGTAGAACAGGGTAGTTGCTGGTCTGACATTGACTCAATCTGTTAGTTTCTTTGTATCATTGTGTAATTTTAAGATGTAAGGATAGTTCGGATTCCCCAAAGTCACATAATACAAACTAACTAACCTTTTTGCTGCTGACCCTGTCCAAAGCAGTATACCAAAATTATGATATTGCCTTACCTTAACCAAAGTGCTTAAGTTGCAGGAGTCAGGACACTAACCCTGTCTGGTGTCACAGTCCTGCACTTTATACATTCAGCATCCAAACCAACCACCTCATTGCAACTTCAATGTTACAGTAAATATGTAGGCAAAAACAGGTGCCAATCTGTCCAAAGTCTCCAAATTAATTAGTAAAGTCTTCACATTAATTATGAAACAAACAGACTGATGTGGGAACATACTGTATAGTCACTCGTTTTAGTTTTAATTAAAAGCATAGCATTTTGAAAAACTGAAGCTTATCTTTTTCACTTTGGTTAAAGCAGGTATCAGTGCTATTCAATTTGGAAAGTCACCCCAAGTGACAACAAAAATCAAATATGATTGATAAAACCTAAATAAAGGTATTATATTATGAATATTATTAAAAACAGGCACAGTGCAAAGTCTGACAAAACATTCAGACATTGTAAAAAATTATAAGAAAGCAGTTATCTATTGTGCAAATTCAGTCTAATTGAAATTAAATGTGGGAGTACAGTCTCAGAGTTACATATGTTGTCATTAGCTTATTAATTGGCATTATTAAGTTGTGCATCTGATAACATGACTTAGAGATATTATATAGGAAAATTATAATGGTCCAAGAATTGAACCGTGAGGGACACCATATGTAATCAAGGAGACAAGCCCATTTAAAATTTCAGTTCTGACCAGCTGATGACAGAAATCATGTCCACCATGTTTTTTTTTTCTCTTTTTTGACCCTATATAGTCAGTGATTTTTAAACTTCTAAACATTAAGAAAAACCTTGAATCTCACTTTGTAGTGAAGACAGAGAAAACTGAGCTTGTCTGTGAAGTGTTGTTTGATCTGAGACGTCCCACTGTGATGTGATCTTGCCAAGGTTTTGGTGACAGGCAACAGAAACCAAATGCAGACAAGCAGCAAATGGCTGCTGGCTAAAAGACAATGGTTGTTAGGCTGAATTATGGCCTGTAAATGGGAAACAAGGTCAGTCATCCACTCCAAGGTAAAGGTACCTGGGATGGATCAAAAACTAAGATAGCAACAATCAAATCACTGAGGAGAATCAAAGACCTCCCATATTTATCAAAGAACCTAACAGCTGAATCATCACTGCAGGCAGGTAGCTGGGCAGTCAAGTGATACACATAAGAGGAACCTCGTGGGCAGGTGCTGTACCACTGGGTGGTTCCTAATCTCTTTTTGCTCTCTAGCCATACTTAATGAGATCAGGTGTTTTCAGCTAACCAAAAGCTGGTAGACACCAACTCTTGATCAACTTAATGCACATACTGTACAGAAATTCAGCTGATCATATAAGTGCAAAGCAGGAAAATATGTAAAAAATATTCAGTGCTGGACGTTTTCCAGGGACAGGATTTAGGGTGTAGAAAACAAAGACAGAACACACACACAAAATCCAGGAAGCGGTAGAGTCAGAGACATGAGAGGAAGACTATGCAGACGTCAATTGCATCATCGATTTTTGAGAGTCTTGACTTGATGGCACACTCCAACATTCATGCTTACTCTGTAAACAACAAACAGCTCTTTGAAAATCAGACATCTGTGGCGTAAAAGCTGCTGGCTCAAGTGGTCTATGTGTCCTGGAGAAGAGGTTTAAGCTTTTTTTTGTTGTTATGACATTTTTGTCTAGAAAAATAAATGTAGTGTACGCGCATGGTCAAAACCTTTCAGACAGAAATTTAATTTTAAAATGTATCTGTTGATGATATCTTAATGATTCAGTGTGTAAGATTTACAGGGGGTTATTTGAAGAATGTGAAAATTGAAAATGATATTATGTAAATATTTTAATATAATTGCCTGAAAATAAGAATCCTTGTGTTTTTATTACCTTTGAATGAGCCATTTATATTTACAGAGGGCATGGGTCCTCTTCCATGGAGCCAGCCATGAACAGACAAACCAAACACTGGCTCTCATTAGGGCCCTGCACAACATCCACTGTCGTTTCTCCTACATGTTGGAAGTGGAGGGTGAGGAAATGCGTTTACAGTCTGGAAACTTACTGCTGGATGCCTCTAAAACCTACAGACTGGTCCTTTTAAAAAAAAAAAGCCTTGTTAAACAACTTATAAAATTGAAATGGGCCTCTATTTAATGAGCTCAGAGAAATCAACACTAGACTTTTTAGTCAGGGTCAACAAGAATCTTATATGTATGATGGACGCCTAAAATATGGCCGAACAATGAGCTCTAAATCTTGAAACACATCTTGTCTGGCTGAGTAAAGTCTGGTGCAGAGTACATTAAAGACTTCCACCTGTTCCATCAACAGTATGTTTGTTGGCAGTAGTTTGGGGCCTGTTGACTCCACTGTTTGTAATGACAAACATGGGCACTCTGTGCATTTGCCTAATTAGTTACCAGCTGTAGTGAGAGGGATAATTGATTGCAGGGCAATATGGTTGATTTGCAACTCAACCAAGCTAATAATTTGTTATTGATTGAAGCATTAGCGAGGAAAACACTACAGAGAGATGTAACCCAGCCAAAGTGCTGCAGAAAGTTGATGCTCTCAGTTTTTAATCTACTTAAATGATATTACACCTCGCTAAGCTAACATCGTAAGGAGCGCGGGGCGGGAGATGATGAACTGCTGGTTTCAGCTCAGCACTGTAGACTCATATGTTATGACTGGAGGAGATTACATTTACTCAGGAAGTACGAGTGTGTCTGTATGTGTGTGTTTTGTGTTGGAAAATGTGTACGTGTGTGTGTGTGTGTCTGTCTGTCTGCTGGCTGGATCTGGTTAAATAATACTAGACTGGATATTATTCATGTGTTGATTTGCATCACATGTGCAGAAAAAAATCTCTTTTGAGCGTACAGGAATCAGAGTGAGTAGTTGTGCAAACATTTTTCCAGCACAACTCTAAGAGGCACAAATTTAAAGTGATTTCCTTTCTGCTTCATTGACTTGAGGAAACTTCTGCCTCATTGAACAGTCCACAACTGCATTCAATTTTCTCATTTTAATCAGCCATTAAATTAACTCCCAAAGTTTAATTGCACATCTTAAATAATTATCTCAAGGTTAGAGGTTAGGTATTTCTTTGAGATGGCTCATTGCTGAAGCGTTAGTTTTCTCGGCAGTTTTTCCACTCTGTGTCCTTCATACCCTCTATCTCTCCCTCTCTGCATTTTAGTTTACTCAGCTTTATATCTTGTCTTTGCAGCCACCTTCTAGTTACCTAACATCCTTGCTTTCATCCCACGGTTATGTCCTTTTTACCAAAATTTTATTCCTTTACATTACTTTTTCGCTCTGCTTCTGTTCCTCTATGCTGGATCCAGAGCCAGAAGCCCTCAGGAATTGAAAGTTGGAGAGAAGAAATGATTTTGAAGTGACTCAGAGAGAGCTGCTTTTCTTTTGAAGCCAGGTGTAAAAAATGTTGCATTGAGGTGCTGAGGTTCTCTCTTCTCTTCTGCAGCTGTATCCCAGAGGCCCACCTTGGCAGTTAGAGGAGAGGTCGTCACCATGACAGTGTCCTCACAGGACTCCACGCCCTCGTCTATGGCCGGCCTCTTCCTGCTCCTCCTCCTCCCGACTGCCCTCACGCAGAACTCTGCTGCCCCGACGACCCCGACCGCATCGTTGTTTGACCCGCTGACCCAACCAGAGTGCACAAAGAAAGAGCATCCAAAGGTTTCCATTCAAGGTCAGACATCATCTATAACCACTTGTTTTTTGAAAATGTCTGATAAGTCTATACTTGGGCTATACTTGACATATGGTTACATGGACGCAGAAAATCTGGTTACGAGAAGAATCAGAATCAGAAATACAAGGACTGTGGTTTCTCATTCCTGTCATTGTACTTAGACAGGAATAGAATACACATAACCTAACATTCTGTCAGATTTTTATAACAACAGGATTTTATCAGGCATAAAAAAGGTTAGCTGTACCTTAAGGACCCCTGTCTTACTTCCTGGTTTAAAAAAAAAAAAGTGGGAATACTGCTCATGCGCAGGTAAACTTTCTACAGTATTTTTTGACAAGTTCATTAAATAATATTGCTATCAGATGTGTCTCTACCATAACAAGGCAACTCCTTGGCCCTTTGAAATGAAAACTAAATAAGAAATTATGGTTTAAAAATTTGTATTTTGATTAGCATTAACAGAACTCTCAGCAAATAAAAAAATGCTACTCACTACGACTATTGTGTGAAATGAAAATATGTAACATTTTGTCAACTCTGTAAGACGTCAACTCTGTTAGATATTACATCTTATGGAGTTGACATCTGTGCTTACGGAGGTGACATAACTCTCAGTTCTCTTTAATAATTGAATCGTGTTTTAAATAAGCATTTTTCAGTTTAATAAAGAAGTAAATTAATTAATTAATAATTAAAAAAAGGTCAGTCCCCTGCTTGGGCCACCCAGTCAAGTGTTCATGGGTTATGCAAAGGAAAATCTTAAATGGATACAGGTTACTCAAAGTGGATGATTATGTACAGTATGGACATGTGTATGCATGTCTATATACAGTACATACTCTGCAGGATTTGCTGTATATTGATAGTGATAGTGCACAATGATATGTTAAAAGCAGGATGGTGCGTTTAACTATATAAATATAATCTGTAAAAATGTCACCTAGAATGCTGTTTATGGTTATTGTAAAACCTTTGCTGACGTACAGCATGTCAGTAATCCGATTTCTCTTCTTATTTTCTACACTGTTGAAGCATGGGTAGCTTATTTTAAGATTTCATATTTATTATCTTTTTTTTCTTTTTACAAAGAGCATTTGGACTGAGAGCAAAGTGAGAGAACAGGCTCTTATTTACAGGCCAAGTGTGTATAAATTAAAAAAATAGTCATCTGTTCAGCTGTTGATACAGACTTATTTAGACTGAAACCTGCTATTCTTTATTTCAGTGTGAGTTTCAGTTTTTCTCAGATGTTGGATTTAATTATTTGGATACTAGGACCCACTGCTCTAAATAATGATGTTGACTTTAAATCGGTTGCAGCAGTGTAAAAACCCTGTTAGAAATCTGATGAAGTGTACACATGGAGGAGAAACCTGGCGTCTCAGTGCCATATATTTTTAAAGATGCTGTGTTTTATTTTCATTTTGTGTGCGATTCTCACCTTCTGAGATCATTAGTGAAATCACTCAAAAGAAGTCAGACGGGATAAGAAACACGATGAGACAGGTTGTGAATAAAACCCAAGGTTAGATAGACTTCTTTGGAGGAAGAAGACACATGCAAACTGTAAAATTAATACTCAAACTTTCCATTGTAAACATCATTCACAGTTTATAGACATACTTTCTGCTTCAACTTTGACCTGTTGTGCAGACACACTTTTCTTACAATGACACAGTTTTCTTACAATAAGGGATTGTTACTGACATTTCAGGCGGGCTCACATTCAGGATTACCTCCAAACTAAGTGGTTTTGGATAAACTGTTATCTGTGTTCCTGGATCTCAGCAGTTACTTTGGTAAATAAAATGTTATCATAACCGATAAAAATGAAGGCCAAAAAAATAAAAATTAGAACCAGGTTGTAACAATCCTGTATTATTCTTATTCTGAGGATAGTTTGGAATAATTGAAATGGGGTTATGAGGGACTTATCAATAATCAGTGTGTTACCTACCATAGATGGCGCTACTTCCCCAGTTAGGAGAAGCAGCAGGAGTACCAGCATGGAAGCAAAGCAATGTACTGCTGTGGACAGGGTCAACATGTTTTATCAACCTAAAAAAAAAGTCTTAAAAAAATCAATATCAGTTTAAGTGTACGTTATATTTAGAATATTTTCATCACTTTACCTCGCCGTCAGACAGCCTTTTGTGACAGGAAATGGCCGTCAAAGAAGACAAATATCACTCTCTCCAAACCAGCCAGACTTATTTGGCAAAAACAACATTTTACCTCACAGAGCACTGGTCTACCATCGATTGGTTATTTTGTTTGTGTTATTGTGTGAATTTGGTGTTTCAAAAGTTTAGTTTGTATTCACAAAAGTCAATCAATAACACCAACAAACTAACAGATTAAGGCAGCAGTTTCCCATCAAAAAGTCTGGTGGCAAGGTAAAGCAGTAAAAAATATTCTAAATATAGCATACACTTAAACTGATTGATTTTTTAGGTTGGCCTTTTTTAAGTGGTGTTCTGCTGAACCTGTCCACAGCAGGACACTGCTTAGCTTCCTGTACCCATACTCAGACTGTTTCTCCAAACTGGGAGCGAGCCAGCCACCATCTTCTGTAGGTAATACACTGACGATCAAGAAGTACCTCATATAACCCCACTTCAAATAACCTAAACTGCTCTTTCGATATTGAGGAAAAAGTAAAAAGGTTGTTTTTAAAATCTTAAACTTTTCAACAGCCTGAAAAAAATCAATAGTAAATGTCAGATTCTGGTGTCGGGGCTATGGTTTCCTTCTAGACCAAATGAACCAGAGCTCAACAAACATACAGCAAGGAAGAAATTCTCTATTAACAGTATATTGATTGAAAAATGATATGTAATGAAACCATAAGGGGGTCAACTTGTTCTCTGGCCATGCTCCAGGCTTATACCTAAACCCTGAAGCAGAAAACCTTCTCTGTGGGTTGCCACAAGATGTTCTGTGAGTCAAAGGTAATAAGTAACTGATGTGAAAGCAGAAGTTATGGAGTTAATTTCAAAATAAGGCACATAATGCATTTAACATCACAGGGTGACACATACAATTGTAAGAATAAGTGAGAATGGGATCTATCATAAACCTATATGGCTGTTGTGGTTTAAAATCTCTCCCATCGCCTCTTAACATAGGCAATGAAACAGTTTGTGCCTGCTTTATGTGTTTTGAATGAGGTTCAATGCAGCAAATTATTGCTATCATGTATCTTTAGGCAGACAGTTCCCCATACATACTTGCCTGAGAGAGTTTAATATCTTTGGATGTAACACTCTACACAGCTTTTCTATGTGCGTGAACATATACATGCCACATTTCAGCAAGAAAATAAAGTGTTTTCATAAACATATCCCTATGCCAGCTGCAATAAAACCCCACAGTTTGGCATTCAGGAAGGTCAGCATACAGCTATAAAAGAACAACAGAAAGCAAAAGGGGACAAGATAGAAATGATTGCGTAGAATAATGGCGCTCAATATCTAGCCCGTTCATCTGTACAGTGGGCCAAGAAACAAGGTCTTCCTCGCGGCGTGAAATGGAACAGAACAGTTTGGGGCACAGAATCACAGATAGATATGGCAGAATGAAAGGTAAACACGCACAAAATTGCTGTGTTTATTTTTGAATAGGGTTGTTTGTGTTGCCTCTGCCCAGAGCGGTGACTAAGATTGGAGGACCGAAAAATCGCTGGTGGGGATCGAGGGCAGAAACACAAAAATTGAAGAGGTGGCCAGAAGGTTTTCTCGTGATTAGAAATACTCTGCCCCCTCCAAACCATATTGCAGACATTTCCTCAAGTCTTGTTTTTTCCTCCTTTTGCACAGCAGTATTGTTCCCTTCCAAGTCTCCCTCTGTGCTCGAGGGCCAGCTCACCCATGTTGTAGCTCTGAACTCTGGCTAATGGAACTGAAGATGGACATAAAGAGCTCTGTGCCATTTGGTCCTTTTTTGCTGGACTTTCTGTGCTATTGCAGTTTTAAGTTGAAAACCGGAGCCTCTTTCTATTGGATTTTCTGGTGAAATGGCTATTTTCATTCCTCACAAGGCTGAGCTGAGGTCACCTATATGCTCAGACTTTGCCTCTGTCCTGCTTCACCCACCAGGCCTCCAGATGTCCAGATTAGCCCGAGCTCCGCCGGTGCTTCACTTCAAAGGCGTGCCGCTTGAGAATGGCTCTCATGGCAGGGAGCTGCAGGGCTGCTGGCCTGTCAAAGCGGGCAGAGCAGGGGCATTATGTGGAAGCAGCCGTATAGAAAAGGCCTGCACAATGAAAGTGTCAGCGAGAACCTGAGATTAGCCTCTGTGATTGATGAGCGTTTTATAGCAGCTTGTTGAAGCGCTACCTCAGTCACCTGGAGGAGGTCGGGGAACCGGCTAAGAAGATTTCACTGTGGGCATTCGGGAGTTCTATACATGCTGTAAGTGCATGTGCCTATAATGACAAGTAATTGTTTGTGTTTGTATGTTCGACTGCCTATCTAAGTAGGTTTTGTGTGGCAGTTAGTGTCTCTGTGTGCAATGCAGTGAGATTTAATTCTGGCAGTGTGTGTTTGAGCAGGGCGAAGAGATCCCCTGAGTCAGACCCTCCGCTGGAGCTTGCTATCTGCATTAAAGCCCTGCTCTGTCCTCCTGTTTTATGCATTTCTGCTTTGGCTCCATGGACACTTGGTTGATAATTTATACCAGCCTGAATTTGTCATGTTGGGACAAATTTATTGATGCATTTATCACTAGTACAGCAACTGTTTAGGTCTGTGGACAGATGATTAATCTTGAGTCTCTTCTGGGCCTTTGATAAAAGATGTACTCTCTTGAAGTAAAACTTTATTACAACTTAGTTTGTTTTCAGACTGTTCTATCGGCTAAGATATAGGGTCAGTCTGCAAACCATGATCGAAGTTTACAACTGACAGTTAGGGTATTAATTTTACTGTTCACTGTCATTTTCTTTTTCAAATAACTTTATT
>JAJHUR010019775.1:536-20610 GCA_027495735.1 Lutjanus campechanus | reverse complement strand
AAAAAGAAAAAAAAGCCCAAAAATATAACTTTAAAAAAAAAAAAGATAAGATAAACTTTATTGATCCCACACTAGGGATATTCACATGCTACAACAGCTCAAATAGTACAGGTAGAAAAGGAAGTGGGTGAAATATACTAAAGACCAAGTAAAATAGAATAAAAATGTAAAAGAATAAAAACATTTTTTTTTATTAATACAGTTTTACATGCGCATGGTCACATATATGTACCATAACACATTTATATATAATATGTGCGCGTTATATCCTCTCTATCCAGGTATAAATGTACGAGAGTTTTTATGTGCATATTGTGTATCGTTATATTTTACCTTAAAGGAAAAATCTGCAATATATTTACTGTAATAAATCATAAAATCATCATGATATGTCACCAGAGATTAAGGAAACATGTCAAGTTGAAATACTCGCTCCTCTGACAACAATGATACAGCCACGGTGTCCCTCTGTGAATTGTCTATTCTGGCCCATAACTTGTGTTATTGTTTGCCTGTTTCACGCTAATTAGAGATAAAATTATTGCCGAATGTTTGCCGAATGAGTTAGTGTCTGTTTTTGAGTTGTAAGAAATCATTAATAATATTGTGGAAGGAGTAGATGTTTTATAATGCTTAAACTGAGCAAAATGTTAATGGAGTCTGGCAGGCAGCCACTGAACTCCCAACTACAGAGTCTGTGTTTTCTGAGCAGTGGGCTTTTGTTTTCAGGATAACAGACTCACAGTTGATATCTGCATTTTGCATTCATATGCAGATATCTGTTTGGAGAGATTAACTGGCAATAAGGCAATATTTTTTGTCCTGGACGATTTGTAGTGAAGCTCTATTTTTAATATCACTCCCAGTAATACATCTGAATGTTTTGTATTTCTTAGAATATAGGATTTGCATAGTTGCTCAAGGGCAGTTCTGCCATAATGTTTTAGCTGAAGTACAGTGTTGCCTTGTGACCAAACCAGAAACCTCTCAGTTACAAGTCAGCCTCTGATAAGGCATTTGATATCACACAATGTCATTACAAGGACCCTTGACTATAGTAGTGATGGAGCACCTATCACTGGGGGGCTTCCTGGTAACACAATACAGCATTCAAAGCCACAGCTGAGTATACCTCCACCCATAGATCCCGCATGGATCGGTGTTACTTTTCCTTTCCTGCCAATTTCCAAGCAAAGCAGGCTGACTTCAAACCTGTGATTAAGGCTCTGCTGTGTCACTGGGCCTCTTAGTGGAACAGAGGAAAGTGGAAATGTGTCAGAGAGACCGAAAAACAGAGAGAGTTAGAGAGAGAGAGAGAGAGAGAGAGAGAGAGAGAAGTGGGAAGGAGGATGATTCACAGTGTGCGTCAGACGAAGGGACTGACTGGAAGTCTGGCAGGCAGCGCAAGGGAACATCTTAACCCTCTCAAGTACACACGCACACACACACACACACACACATGCTGTTTACAAGTCTTTATTTAGATGACGAGTGGCGATACAGGTGCTGTAACACACACCACAACACGTTTACTCCGCAGCCCGACGAAGGCTCCAAGACAAAACATTTGAAACGTACCGAGAATAAAAATAGGCAGAAAAAAGCAAGTCAGCATCTCTGATTCTCACCATCTGCCAGCGCTCCCTCTGTCTCTCTCTCTATGCCTTTATAACCTTCTCTCTCTTCCTCCCCTCCTCCCCATCACTCCATCTCTGCTTTTTTTTTTTTTTCCATTTTACAGTCCCTTTGTCATCCCGATACAAAAACCCTCTTCTCCCTTCGGCTCATCCCCTGCCTCATCTCGATACACTTCTCCGTCCTACTTCGCTTGTCAGCTGTATTGATCAGCTCTGCTCTTACAGGATTTACATACAGTGCTTGTAACGACCTGGCATGGGTGTGCGTTTGTTTGTTAAAAGCGTGTGTTTATGAGAGAGAGGGTGGAAAACAGGGCAAGGCTGACTGACAGTGACAAGCTTAACCTGCTTAAATATTGATCGCCTGCGCACACTTTTGTGCACTTGTCTCTTTCCCTTTAGGATCCTGTCCACTGTGGGCTCAGATTTCGACTTGCGGACCCTCAGGGCTGTGCGAGTGCTGAGGCCCCTCAAACTGGTGTCCGGTATTCCGAGTAAGTATAAAGTCAAACCATTGAAAAATAAAGACTTTTCACAGCTTTTTTGCTAGCTGGCTGCCTACAGCTGCAATGATTAGTCGATTAATTTGTCAAAGATTCAAGGGTTCAAGATCATTTATTATCATTACACAACACATGTAAAATTAGAGGTGTAGCTCCATCACAGTAAACACAAAATACAATACAGATAATGAATCATATTCAAAATGGATTAGGGTAAAAAAAATAAATAAATAAATAAAACAAAATAAATACATAGGAAATAATTCTTTAGTGTATATTTTGAATTTGCATCAGGTTGAATCTAAAAAGCAGAAACAAGATGATAATGACAATATGGTTGACATTTTAACATTAAAAGCTCAATATGTGTTTAACAGTGTCCATCAACTGAGACTGAGTTTGTGCACCAAACATCATCCATGTAAAAACAGATTCCTCCTCCCCCTCATCCTGCTAGGGTCTTGCATGTTGCGTCCTTTCAGCTCAGACTGTGATCCACCTAACCTGACACCTCAAAGCATCGGAGAAGTCGTCCTTAGAAACTGTTTGGAAAAGGGCAGGCACTTTCAAAAAACCACTTCGCTGGTGATTGGATGAACAATCTGTCTTTCACGTCTAACACGGGCTGACTTCAAACAGTCAGATCAAACTCTTGCCGAAGCCGGTCGGGAGAAGAACGAAAACATCTTTTCCGTCGGGATAAGCCTTCAGTGCAAGTTAGTTCTGACATAAATGATGCTATTGCAGTATCTAAGCTGACCTCCTCAGGAGCCGCCATTGTTTGTTTGAGACAAGCCGCTTCCATGGACACTTGTCGTTGTTGTCACACCTAAAACCACACTCGTAGCTAGTCCCTCCTAGGATGCTGATTGGCGGCACCAGTTTTGGTGTGGACACAACAAGTTGACTTAAAGCCTGGCAAGATGGATTGTCGCATGATCTTGCAAATCCAGCTGCCTGGCAAGGTAACAATCCACCTCTCAGGTGCAACAGCCTGATCTAGGATGCTGTGATCAGCCAATTGAAAGGAAATTAGTTTCCAACTATTTTGATAATTGATTCGTTGTTTTGTTTTTCAAGCAAAGATGTCAAACATTTGCTAGATCCTGCTTCTTAAATATACAGACTTTCTGCTTTTCTTTGTCATTTAGGGGATTTGAAGGTCACAATTTGATTTTTTAATTTAAACTTTTTTTCTTTTTTTTGTATTTTGCACTGACAGCCATTCCACTGTTATACTATTGAGCTTTTATTTGTTAAGATCAACTAATCATTGGTTTTATGCCCTGCCTCCTGTCACTTATATATTAAATTTCTTTGTTAAAAAGAGTCTGTATGGTATAAATCATGATATAATGGCTGGTAAGGTCAGGTGTCATCACTGAAGGGTTGTGTTTTTCTTCAGAAATGCACCAGGTGCAGCAAGAAGGCAGGGGGTATAGAGAAAAACAAATACAAGGAGAATAACCAGTTTTGCCTTTTGACTCTATTCTCGAAACTGGAAGCTCATATTAATTGATCTTTGATTTAATGTTAAAATTGTGACACCCTTAGTCATTCACGATGGTAAACGAAAAGTCTTTGGGTTTTGGACTGTTGGTCGGACAAAAGAAACAGTATGAAGACATCACTTTGGGCTCTGGGAAATTGTGCTGAGCAGCTTTCACAGTTTCTTGACATTTTCTAGATTAAGCAATTAATCGTGGAAATAATCCGCACATTAATTAAAAATGAAAATAATCGTCAGTTGCAGCCCTTCCCCTGCCTTTATCCCCGCCTTTGTTAAGAAAATAACATTTCTGAAGTGCAGAACAGTTTTAGATTTTATTGGAGGATCAAAAATAGCACTGAGAAGCATTTTGTGTCAAGGTTTTATGCGGCTTTTGTGTTGTTCTGCATAATGCACCCAAAGTGTTCCGACAAAAGTGGTTCTTCTATGCACTCTATGCTCCTTTTTTAAAATGTTATAGTGGCAGTAGTGTTCCAGCACCACTGCAGTGTTATTAATAGCTCGGACGCCACTACAGGGCTGAACAGGCAAACCGAGGCTTACTCATCATAAAAGTCACTAAGCTTCCTGTGAGGCTTCCGTTCCGATATGTGATATACATTTGAAAGGTGGGACTGAGAATTATCTTTGGGTATAGTTTATTTTACCTCAGTCCCCCATCACCCACTGCAGTGTGTAGCAGGTCACCTAATGGGCACAGCAAAATGTTTAGTAATGTGATCCGGGAGTCCTGGTGTTACTGCTAACTGCTAATAATTAGTAATACTTGGTGACAGATCATAATACAGTATACACTGTGTTCTCCAGGCTTACAGGTGGTGCTTAAATCCATCATGAAGGCCATGATTCCTCTGCTGCAAATTGGCCTGCTTCTTTTCTTTGCCATCCTCATGTTCGCCATCATTGGCCTGGAGTTCTACATGGGCAAATTCCACACAACCTGCTTTGACAATCACACAGGTAAAGAAGTCTGTCTGTGTCTGTGTGTGTGTGTGTGTGTGATCGCTAGTAGTACTATCAGGATTATTGTGCTGCTGTAACGGTTTGCCCTGATGAGGACCAAGTTCTGTTCCTGTTCAAGTTAAGGTAGACTCTAATTAGTCGCACTCCTAAAATTACAGTAAGAAAGAAATTTAGTTCAACACAATAACATTTTTGGCATTAAACTGTTTGTAGTACTTCCATTCCATGTTTTTGTGATGAGTTTACACAGATATAGTCTCATTAATTGCTAATATCTGTATAATTCATCCTTCCTAAGTCCCGCCTCCTTTCCGTCTGTGTGCCAATAACAGTTGAATAAGCTCGTTACAAGGTCACATTTTAAGTTAGCAAGACATAAGCTAACTAGCTTGCTAACAATTCTTGTCGATTAGCTAGCCAGTTTGTGAGCACTAGCTAATTTTAGCAAGCAAAACACCAGCTAACTAGCTAGCTAATGATAGACTAGAGCAGTGTTTCCCAAACTTTTTTTCTGAGGACCCACTTTTTACAAATGAAAAACCATTTCAACCTAATTCACAATAAGCCTTATCAATAAATTCTGGGAAGAGTTCATTAGTGTATAAATGAAAGTTCCTTACCATTTTTACTGACATTTCCATATCACTTTAATGATATTGAAAACATATGCATTTGTTAAAACTTTAGAAATGAAAAATAGATTCATTTAGGCTGAGTTAACAGGCTAGCTCATTGTTTTTATATCCCCTCATCAGTAAAACAACATAGGACATTTAGCCTACTTTATAAATGAGACAAAACAAGTGCATTCATATCTAATTATCAGGCTCTTGTTCTTTTCCACTTATCAGTGAAATAAATACACATTTTAAATGCTTTAAAAAAGGTGTGCTACAGATATAAATCTTACATTTGCAAAATTCTTCCATCGCCTTTTCTTTATTTGGGAACCCGAATAAATTCTCTTGTGTCCCACCTGTGGGTCCCAACCCAGTCTTTGGGAATAACTGGAGTAGAGAGTATATTAGTTAGCTAGTTTGCTACCATTTAGCTAATATTAGCTAACCCAAGATATGAATATATGTCGCTTTTACAGGTTCCTCAGCAACATCTTTTAACATCTTCAAAATGTGTTGGGTTTTTTATTCCGTGTAAGTTTATCTAAGTGCAGGAAACAGGAGAATGGAGAAAGCTGACCGAGGTACCAAGCTTGCTCGACTGTCATCGGTGCACAGAGCAAAAAGGGGCGGGACTTAGGAAGGGTCAATGTGCTCCCTTTCCCAAATATGGAGTTGAAATGATAAATTCATTGCATCTACAAAGAAATTGAAAAAATATCTATGTAATTCAAGCTTGACCGGTTTTGCTGTGTCATGACCACAGACATATTATATGTCTATATGTGGTATAACTGACCGCCTTGGCTTGTTGCTGCATTGCGTCAACATCGCTGCCATATTGGACAGGGGAGGACTGACCTGTGAACAAAATGTAAATGGGGAAGCTGCGATAAAAAGCACTATAACGTTTATTTCTCAACCGATCTCAGTGAGTTGTGTTATATTCAAGGGTTTATGATCTACATGGAGTAAGGAAGAAGAAGTTTTGTTTTCTAACTGACTCCTCTTGGATCCTTGAATATAACCCAACTCACTGAAATCAGTTTAGAAATATTTATAATTATTGTGCTTTTTATTCAGAAAAAAAAGGCAGCTACTCCATTTACACTGTAATGTAATGTTTTCTCAACTTTTTTGTTTTTACAGTGTACATGTATTTGTTCACAGGTTAGTCCTGGCCTGTCCAATGTGGCGGCAAAGTTAACTTATGATCCAAAGGCCAGTGTCTACGTATATATGTCACTGGTCACGACTGTTTAATGTCACCTACTCCTTGTTTTTTGTAGCCTTTTCCTTCACAAATTTAATTCCAAAAAATAAGGAGTGATCATATTCTTAGCCAGTGGATAGCAGTCGCTGTTGTTCCAAAAGGAAAAAAAAGACATATTTGCACATGCCTGCCTTTTGTTTTGAAACGCCTGCCCACTTTCATCCCTGTTCAGGTGAGATTCGAGAAGAGTTTCCATGTGGGACAGAGCCTCCGTCACGGCTGTGTCCAGACGGCACCATGTGTAGACCGTACTGGCTGGGACCAAACTACGGCATCACCCAGTTTGACAACATCCTGTTTGCTATTCTCACCGTCTTCCAGTGTATCACCATGGAGGGCTGGACGGAACTGCTCTACTGGGTAAGCAGTCAGTCATTTGAGAGCTGCACGTCTCGGTGCCAGTGGGTTTAGGCGAGAATAGAAAAGATCATTCAGGTAAAGAGGATGAAAATCCAGAATGCAAAACCCATCAGTCCTTGTCATGGATGGACTGCACCAGCAGTCAATAGCCAATTAATTAGATTCAGAGAGAAATGATGCAATATCAGTTTGACATGTGGACCCCGTGTTTAGGGACATCACATGCTATTTCTATTATTGTTGTATTTGGTGGGCATTTTGTGTGGATAATACTGCCCCTCATTGGGCCTCCTGCATGAATGTTTTCTTATTTTTCTCCTATACTTGTTCCTAAACAAAGCAGCAAGAAGACAATAAGAAAATCCTACGTGGGATTCATGGAATGTGCGCTGACAGCCAAGTCTGTTGTTACCCACCCGAGTATGTTGATGAATCGCATTTGATCTTAAATTGGATGCGCGTGCCAGGAAATTTTCAATTAAACTCAGAAAAAAGTAGGAAAAAAAAGGAAAAGAAGTGACACTGAACAACAGCACAAAAAGAAACTTTTTTACCGGACATGGAGGAGCACAGTGGAGCATCATTGGAGAGGTTTCACATATTATTTGAACATTTATTGAATTAATTTTTATGTTTTGAGGTGCGGCAACAGATGTGGAGATGATGCCTTGATGCACACATGAGTGGATTTATCCGTGTCTGATGAGCAGCAGCATGTAAAGTGAGTGCAGGGCCGTAGCCAGGATTTTAGAAATACTGAGGTCATGAGGGGAGTTTGGGGCACCAAATTCAAAATAATTTATTTGCAAAAATCAGTGAATTTAATGAGGTGAAACACTAAATATATTGTCTATCAATTGCGTATAGGTCAAAAATTTATATGCAAATTATAACATTCTGTTATATTTATGTTTTACACAGCAGCACCTTTTTTTTTTAATTGATGTTATACATGTGTGTCACATAATGCAGCGAGTTGTGCATGCAGAGTTATTCAGCTCTGCTGGCGAGATGATTCCAAGTTTGGTCACAACAAACCATGCAACTGAGTAGCTTTTGCAATTTGTCACTTTGACTTAACATTGTAAGAAATATTTATATGCATTAAAAAAAATGTACAAAAAGACCCAGACAAAACTGCAGAGGACATGACCTCGGTGTCCTCAGTGGTAGCTCCAGGCCTGACTGAATGAACTGCGGTGTTAGTCGGAGAAGTTTGGGGAGTGCACAGCGCGTCCGTGGTGTCCGCAGCTGTCAGTGCACGCCTCTTTTTGAGTGTAATCCAGCCTCAATACCGCATAAACAGTGGACTGGGATATGTCAGACATATCACCAGTCTCTCTTTGGAAGGTCAAGGAAACGATAATAGTGAGCACTTTCAGAATGGATGTTTCTGATCAAAGTTGAGGCTCCAGAATGGCACAGAGGTTTTGTATCTTTATTTGTATCTAAGTTATTAAATGAATAAATAGTTGTATAACATTTTCCTTATGTTTTCATAAAGAAAATCACCTTTTTTCATCATTATTAACATTTCACAGCATAAGGTGTGAGCAGGATTTTGTTGCTATCAACTTAAATTTTGATGACCTAAGGTTGAAAGTATTGATGAACGCTACAAAATGTCTAAAGTTGTTTGCGCACACAACTTAAGATCAAATCTGTGCATACAAATGGTTCATGCACGAGGTAATATATAATATATATATCTGTAATATTAATATATATAATATCTGAAAGAAGCAAAAATTTAATACCTTGTCAAATGCTGCTGAACTTTGGTCTGTTTGTCCAACACGTCTGTCAGTAGTTGCAGTGGCATTTTCATTTAAGTCTGAAGCAGCACAACCAAACCATCCAAGATCATTTTCTCTCATAAAAGACAAAAATTCAAGTGTGATGGCTTTTACCTGTGCACACTGTGCGCCTGCCCATAAAATAGGCACCAGGTCTTGAACAGTGTCATTACTCATGCCCAAGACTGAATAGTTCCCCGCTGTCAGTGGCAACGGTTGCTAGGAGACCAGCGGTAGATGAGGGTCTTTGAGTGTTACTGAAGTCGTCTCGTTTTCCCATCTCCTCTCCCTCTCAGTCCGTCTTATTCTCCCCACCCCTCTTTTTTTTCTTGATTTTCCCCCCCCTCTCTTCATCCCTTCATCCCCGCCTTTCCCTCTCAGTCTGTGTCTCTCTCCCTGTGTCCCTCCTTCCCGGTGCTGCTCTATATTTAAAAGGGCCTGTTCAGCCCAAGTTATTCTTGCAGCTGCTGGGGAGGGGAGCGATAAAAGTTTAATGGTAGAAAAAAGGGTCTGCGGTACATTGGGTACACAGTGGCGATACCAGCTTCACATGCAGCAAGAAGGAAAGATGGAGGAAGGAGGAGACGGGAGGACGATAGACAGGGAGGAGAGGAGAAACAGTGGGGGGAGAAAGAAGACGGGGTCTGGAGGTGGGAAAGGGTGAAATGAAGAAGTTGTAGAGGCTGATCTGTGACAGTAAGGAGGAGAGATTGCACAGAAAAGGGACGGTAGGAGGGAGGGTGAGGAGGTAGGAATGAAGGAAGGAATGAGCAAATGAACAAGCATCAAAATGAATGAAGTAAATGGGAAAAGCAGGTAACAATTATTCTAAAGAAGGACGCAAAAGGAGGGAGAAAAAAAAATTAAGGAGTGACTCGAGAAAATGGAAGGAGAGTCTGGACAGCAGGATGTTAGAGACAGAGAGGGAGAGACCAAAGCATTTGTTATACATTATTTACTCTGTACTGAGCAGCTAAATAGAGTGGCAGATATGCATTTACTTATTGAGATGACTTAAAGCAAATTCATGTCAGCCCTGCTGTTGTTTATATTTCCGACAGCAGTGGACAGCACTTTAGAGTGGACTGACCTCTATTTTTTTTCAATGGCCTCCTTGTCTGGACATTTAATGATGAGTTTAAGATAAATATTCTGACACGATGTTCCCTCCAGATGTATTTTCATTATAATTACTTGAATAGCTTTTAAAAAGTATTTAAAGGATAAATCTGTAATATATTTACTAAAATAAATCATATCATGACTATGATATGTCATCAAGGTCAAGGAAACAAGTTGAAAAAACTCACTTCTCTGACATCAATGCTGCAGCTGTGGCGTCGTCCTTTGAAATGTCTATTTCAGGCCAGAATATCTGTTTTTGTTCGCCCGTTCAATTTAATGCCGAATGTTTGCCAAATGAGTGAGGGTCTGTTTATGAGTCATAAGAAATCATTAATAATCTTGTAGAAGGTGTAGATGTTTATATCGGTTAAATTGAGTAATATGTTAATGGGGTCTGGCAGGCCGTAAGATAGGCAGCTACTTAACTCAGAGTGTGTATTTTCAGAGCAGTGGGCTTTTGTTTTCAGGATAATGGGCTTAGCTTTACATTGACAGACAACTGACAGTTATAGACAGCTGATCATGTGAGTGTAGGACTCATTCTATACTGTAAGTTGTGTGCGCCCTGCAGTCCTGCAGAGCCCCTGATCATTTTTGCATTACAATGTGATGATGTCACATTTGCTGGGGCATGTATCATTCATTCTTTCATCTGGAGAATGAGATTTTCCAGCCAGGGCATCTCTGTGGCACACTACTTCATTATAATGCTGTTTTCTCACACTTTTTTTCTATTGCACATGGCCATATTGCAATTTCGATAATATTGTGATTAATTGTGCAGCCCAACTTAATGTAATACAATAACTAATCTGTCTGTAACTAATCTGAGTGTGGTCCAGATGCTTTAGAAGTAATAATTACATAACAATTACAAATATTTTTAATATTAGAACCGAATAACTACAAACTGAAACAGATATTAGACTAGCCTGACTCACCGGATGCACACTGCATTGCTGGGTTTCAGGCGTCATTGCAGCATCTGCCATCTATGTTTTCAAAACAACAATATTCAAGCTGCGAGCTACACGTTGAAAGCGGCAAATTCATGCCTGGGGCGCTAATGCTGCAAACGTAAATACGCTGGCAGCTGTTGCCTTTTATTTTGCAGTGATGTAATAATTTTAACGCCAGAACTCACCCCCGCCAAAGTGCGTGTGTTCCACCAAAACAGGTTCCCCCTCAACACTATTTTGCAGCAGCACCGTCTCCCTGCATCCTGGGCTTAGTGCCACCCAAGATGATTGCGATTGGTTTAAAGAAATGCAAACAAGGCAGGGCGTTTTTGTTTTTTTTTATTCCCCCCATTTTCCCATATAATGTTTCCCATTATAGCAGAATGTGCGTATGTGGAGCCAGACTTTTCTTCCAGCACTGGACACTGTTCAGAGAGGTCAGGCTATTCGAGACTAATATTAGACAAAACTAGAATTATTGCTCAAGCTGTATAAAAATTACAGAGGAAACGCTGTACACTTTCTGTGACAAAACATATGAGGACAAAAATCATATCAAATGGGGGTCCATGGTCTAATTTGTGTCAGTTTATGGGCGACGTGAAAAAGTTTGAGAAAGTATTGGTCTGGAGGGGTAACTTTCAGCACAGTCAGGCCAAAACATACGCCACCAAAGCTGATTCATGCAGCTGCACAGTCATCTTACTATGTAGGAATGTCTGATGTCTCAGTCATTATGAGTCGTGGCAATCTCCCAGTGCTCACTGTGATAAATTGTTAACCACGTGATGTTTTCTGGTAGCTTAGATGCTATTATATCAAGTTCAGAGGCCAAGAGCAAAACATTGATTACTCTGCTTGATGTCTGTGTGTGTGTGTGTGTGTGTTTCCAGAGCAACGATGCCTCAGGGAGTGCATGGAACTGGATGTACTTCATCCCCCTCATCATCATCGGCTCCTTCTTCATGCTCAACCTGGTGCTCGGTGTGTTGTCAGGGTAAGTTTGTGCTTGTGACAAAGATAGTGTAAAAGATAAAGAGTTTTTTTCATCCCATGTGCATTAATTGCTTGATAGATTTTGAAACTGATTCGAAAATGTTTATGTGTGTCAAACTATGTGTGTGTGTGTGTGTGTGTGTGTGTGTGTCCCTCAGGGAGTTTGCCAAAGAGAGGGAACGTGTGGAGAACAGGAGTGAGTTCCTGAAGCTCAGAAGACAGCAGCAGATTGAGAGGGAACTCAATGGTTATCTGGAGTGGATCTGCAAAGCTGGTATGTGTGAGATATTATTTGTGCGGTTCTATTTTTGCACACAAAGACACACCCGACCTGAAAAGCATATTGCAAAAAAATACCTGTTGTATTGTACAGTATTGTAGTACATTCTTTCCCCAAGTTTTCAACAACATATCCATCAGGCATTGTTATCAATATTTTGGTGGCACTTTATTTTACAGCACAGTAGTAGGATCAAATCAGGCAAAAACTAGAAACAATATGTTCTGTATCAGACAGTATCAGACCCTTATTACACTTTATTAAAGGGTAATTAGGACCACATTACAACAGAGTTGTACTGTAAACTAAAGTGAAATCACATATCTGCTACTCCCCCCTTTTAAAAACAATATGTGAACCAGATCTACCAAGTTAAGGCCAAGATGACAGACTTAGAGTTTTGTCTGTGGGTGACTGCACAGACTTAATGTAATACTGTAGGCAGATAATGTGATTATATCAAAGAAGTAGGCATCATACTGCTCCAAATGTAAAGGGCCAGCTGAAGAAGGTGTGCCACAAGTAGCAGATATCTGATTTCACTTTCGTTTACGGGACAGCTCTCTTGTAATATATCCTTAATTACCCTTTAGGAAAGTCTAATAAAGGGTCTAATACTGTCCAGTGAAGAACATCTTATTTCAAGTACGGCTTGTCACGTCATATTAGTGTACCGTAAAATAAAGTGCAACTCATATGTTTAATAAATTAATTATCAGATTGTTGTAATAGTTTTAATACAATAAACTAACATTTTGGAGATATGTGATGCTTCACAGTAAAAGAGAATTTTGTGGATTTCACTATGAAGCAGCTGCAGGAAACATCATAATTCAGTAAACTATACTACATGTTAGCTTAAACAGTTACACATTAACTGAAGCTGTTTTAAAGGACCACTGTGCAGGACCTAGCGGTGAGCTTACCGATTGCAACCAGCTCGCCTCACCCTCCCCTTCCAAGTGTGCAGTGAAGCCTACGGTGTCCGAGAACCTTGTGGGGATAAAAAAAAAAGGACATATCTAGAGCCAGTGTTTGGTTTTTTCCATTCTGGGCTACTTTCGACTCATTCTAAAGTAACAAAAAGACAATGATTTTAATTTTCAGACGGTTGTATTTGCCATATTCCAGCAATACATTCCCATAAATCTTTATAGAAACAGTTAGACATTTCTTTTGTCAGTCAGGTAGCATAAATGATCCACTATATGTTACATTGCATTTTATTTGAAAGAATACAAATTGAGCTTTGTGGTGAAGTACAGAACAACCAAACAATGCTGTGTGCAGATTTATCTTCACCTGTTCTGGTTTTTCTGTCACCAAACCTGTGGTGTTATCTCTTGTCTTTTACATTATAACAATGGACGCACGTCTACTGGAACATAATTTACAACCTGTGGAGGTAAAGTATAGATATAGCTCTCCTCAGAATGTTACACATACAATCTTGAATCATAGCCTCTCCACTTGTACAGCTGTGATTTACATCGCTAGGATTAAAGACACTTGTTTGATGCTCAGATAGAGAAGAACCGCTGTTTGCCCGTAGTTCTCTTTCTCTCCCTTGTCTTTTTACTTTGACCCGTCTGCTGAGGGCAGGAAAGATATAGAGAAGATAAGAGGGATGGAGGGTTGGATGTTGGATGTTGGAAGGAGCGGATAAAGGGGCAGGCAGAAAGGACAGACCTTTGATCTTCTTGAAAAGACAATCTACATAAAAACAAGGAAGCTAAAAAACAAAAGAGGGAGGGATGGGTAACAAGCGCAGGTGCAGGCCAAAGACTTTGTTTCTGGTTTTAATTAAAATGAGAGATGACAATTGATGATAAGATTGATAAATGATGTGGAAGTCATCAAAGATAAATTTAAAGGAGAAATCTGCAATGCATTCACTGTAATAAATCACAAAATGACCATGATATGTCATCAGAGATTAAGGAAACATGTTAAGTTGAAACACTCACCTCTCTGACAACACTGCTGCACTGGTGTCCCCCCTTGAAATTTCTATTCCAGGCCGGAATAACTGTTTTACTTTCCCCCGTTTCATGTTTATTGGAGCTCAAATTAATGCAGAATGTTCAGTGAATGAGTTTGCGTCTCTTTATGAGTCACAAGACATCATTAATTATCTTGTAGGAGGCGTAAATGTTTATAACAGTTAAATTTGAGCAATATGTTAATGGGGTCTGCCAGGCAGAGTGTATTTTCAGAGCAGTGAGCTTTTGTTTTCAGGATAACAGGTCTAACTTTACGATGACAGCCAGTAACAGTTATAAACAGCTGATCAGCTTACAGGAATCATCATTGCTTCTCATTGTAATTTTAAGATGCGCATCTTGCACTCCTGAAGTGCTCCTGCAGCACGCCTGAGCTTCTTCGAGTCAGTGGAGGAGGGGGCAGGGAAAACACCTTGTCTCAACCACAGATTGTATATTAAACATATTTAATGTACCATCTATGGCTCCAACTGGCTTTTTGGACTGCTGTACTCATTTTTGCACACACAAATGATACATATTGCTCCTTTAATGTGGCTGTATCCTCTATTAACATTTTTGTTTCTGTGTGTTTTGTAGAAGAGGTCATCTTGGCGGATGATGAAAATGAAAATGATTACGATGGTATGAATTTGCTGTGATCTTTATTATGCGTTTGTGCAAACAATGATACTAATAAATGTAACATATTCAAGCATATCTGTGCAGTATTACAGATTTAACCTTTTTTTTTTGTTTATTACAGGCTCCCGTAGGAGAGCCACAAAAAACCATAAGAGCAAAGCTGAGCTTCTAAACCCAGAGGAAGGGGAGGGGGATCTGGCAGTAGGTAAGATACACACTCACTTTCTCTGTCACACACACACACACACACACACTCAAAGGCAAACCACAGGAACATACAGATGCTATCTTATCTTGCATATCAGCATTACCTGACCCTCCTCTCCTTCCCTCTCCTTCCCTCTCCTGTCCTCTGCTGCTCTGCACTTCTCTCCTCATGTTACTTTTTTTTTTTCCTGCCCTCACCTCCCCCACTCATTTTCTATCTTTCTTTTCTCTAACTTGTCCTTGTTACCTCCCTCCTTCTCCTCTCCTCATGAGAATGAAGGAGGTAACATGCAGGGCAATTCACCCTGTTTTCTCATAACACAAAGGATTTGGATGACCATTGGTGTTTTCACTAAATATTAACACAATGAGATTTTTTGATAAATCAGTAATGTGGATATGATGAATAAATGGGTGAAGCAAAAAAAAAATTAGAACAGCTGTTACCAAAATGCAGCCTTTAAAACAACAAGCAACTGAATATTATTTTCCTTGTCTTGGCAGATCTAAGTTCTAAGACAGTGGTAAATAATTGTTCTAAATGAATGATGTTCATCTGTTTTGTGCCAGAGGCATTATATTTTCGGGTTGCCTGTCCATCCCCTTCTTGTGAATGCGATATCTCAGGCACACCTTGAGGGAATTTCTTCAAATTTGGCACAAATGACCACTTGGACTCAAGGATGGACTGATTAAATGTGTGGTGGTCAAAGGCCTCAAAGGTCAAGGAGGAAGTGATGACATTTCATATCCAAAAGGTCAAAGGTCAGCTTCACTGTGACCTCATAATGTCCTGCAAAAACAATGTGAAGTTCTCTATCACTCCTCCGTACTCCTCTCTGTAAGTGAAGACAGAATGTTCCTCACTGGAATCATAAATGTCAATACAGTGATTTTGCCCAGACAAATTACACTAAATACATTCTACTAAGATTATTTAAAGTGTTAACTATCTCTTACAGTATATGAGTCTGGAAAGACAATGCATGTAAACTGCAACTCCTCTTGTTGGTCTTGTTTTAAAATTATTTGTGGGAAGAATTACAAAAAAAGGGTGGCATAGACTTTAGTGGAAGTGATGCCATACTGTCCTGCTCTTCTTATGAGCAGATTGGTCAGGTGAATCGGGAAAGCTATTCATTCTGATAGATTCAACTTAATCACCACCCCCCACCCCCAAGTTATGGGATCATTGGGACCTACAGTATTTCTCCTGCCCCCTGGCGTGTCCTTCCAGTGGACAAAACCTGATAAAATACCCACTAGGATGCCTTTTCAATGGATAAAAATGATAAAAAATGCTCTCTAGGGTGCCCTTCTAGTGAAAAAACATGATAAAATGCTCCCTAGGGTGTATGTGCTCAAGAAGAATTTTTGAACATGACAGATGTATTCTACCTTATATTGTGTTCAAGTGAAAAAACAAAACAAAACAGATGACTTTGTACACCAACATCCTAAATATACACAACCATACAATAAACCACTGTTCACCCCACTGTGAAGCTAATAATACACAATGTGCCTTGCTTATCCTTCCAGGGTCACCATTTGCCCGTGCCAGCTTGAAGAGCTCCAAGCTCGAAGGATCGACTTTCAAGAGGCGGGAGCGACGGCTACGCTTCTTAATCCGACACGCTGTTAAGTCCCAGGCCTTCTACTGGACCGTGCTGTGTTTGGTGGGCCTCAACACACTGTGTGTGGCAGTAGTGCACTACAACCAGCCGGATCTGCTCTCAGACTTTCTGAGTGAGTACGAGGGAGAGGGGGATACATGCACACTTAGCGCAAGCATGCACAGATTATCTCCACAAATGCACAAATACTCTCATCACAGATTACTGGAAGAAAGTGGGTGAGCAAATTCTTAAGTAAATGTGGTTAAATCCACGAAAGAGCTGATCCAACCAGTTAACACAAGCACATCCAAACATACAACGTCCTCATTTCACACCGAGTCTCGTTGCGTTTCTCTTTTTAACAGACACTCACATAAGGGATAGAATGAAATTTGATGAGTTAAAAAATGTTTCTGGACTGTTTGCTTGCCAATTTTAAATACATACTTAAATACATGTATCATAAAACACTGCCCTTCCTTATAGACATGAATGGATGGATGAATAGATGGATGGATGGATGAATGGAGAGGTGGTTCGATAGATGGATGAATAGTTGTAGGTCTCTCACTTATGAGCATCTCCTCTTCCTCTCTTCTTACCTTCCTCCCTTTTGTGAAGATTTTGCTGAATTCATCTTCCTGGGGATATTCTTGATGGAGATGATGATAAAGATGTACGGCCTGGGCAGACAGGCCTACCTCAACTCCTCCTTCAACTGCTTCGACTGCATTGTGAGTCCCACAGCACTCGGGACACCCCCACCACCCCCACCACCACCACACACACACACACGTATACAAAGGCACAAACTCACAAGCAGGTGCAAACACTCACTTCACACCTATTAGACTTGACACACACACACACACACACACACACGCTGATGTATGCACATTATTTGCTCATTATGATGAATAACCACATGCTTCTTATGCCCGTGTCTGTGTTAGGTGATATGTGGTAGTATATTTGAAGTGCTCTGGTCCATCATCCAGCCGGGCACATCGTTTGGCATCAGTGTGCTACGAGCTCTCAGGTTATTGAGGATCTTCAAAGTCACCAAGTGAGTCTGCTGTATTATATATATATATTTTTTTATTTCTGATATTCATATGGAAAGACATTAGGGCTGTACCCTCAAAGATAAAGATTCCCATAATTCGTTGCAAACCCGTCATGACTGAGATTCTTCCAGTCGAGCAGTCGCGTCTTTTTCCCTTTGTCAGTCAGTGTGCATTACAGTAACAAGATAAAACAGATAGAAGCTTACAAAAATGCACAGAGAGAACATTCCATAAGGAATTAAAAATAAGAGGACTCATAAATATCTTTTTGTATTAGCTTATTAAGAAAATCCTGGTCAGATCATGTGCTGATGGTTACCTGATGAGAGAAGGTGAAACAAGTGGTTGGTAAACAAGCAGTTATTTTTTAGCTGTGTCATTGTACACAGAGCTATGCAACAGCATGACAGGCTGTGAACTTTACAGACCAAGTCTCAAAATTACTGCAAACCACAAAACTAACTGTGATGGGAGCAGAGAAGAGTGAAAGAAATGGAGCGCAGGTGACGCACTGTCGGCCCCTTCACAGAGCCCACGGGGCAGGTGACACTTGCTCGTTTGCTTATTTTTGGCACCGACAGTCTCAGATTGTTATTATATGTGACTGGCAACATTATGGAAAAGATCGCTACCGTTTTCTTTTAAAGAATAAGACACGTTTTGTTTAACCAGAAACAGCTGATTTGTTGCTCTTGCCAAACGTATCAGACTCCCCTTTGAAAAACTGTCATTTTAACATCGTCCTCAGTCAGCTTCGTTCAAACTCGACAGTGACAAAATAAAACTCACCAAAAACCGCTTGGTTCGTCTTTTGGCTGTTGCGAGAAATCACCGGCTCTGGTATGGTCAGAACAAATCTTGAATTCATGCCGAGAAGGAGCACAGTTTGTGCTGGGCAGCTGACGCCAGACAGCAGCTGCAGCGCTGAGAGGTTCCACTGTGCTCTGATTTTTATAACTGTGTTACTATATCAGCTGAAAAAAAATATTAGTCAGGGACAGCCCTTATATAATTATATTTAATAATATATATAATGATATTGCACTCAGTTAAACACACACTTTCTGTCTTTTTTTGTCAGGTACTGGGCCTCTTTGCGTAACCTCGTCGTGTCTCTGCTCAACTCCATGAAGTCCATCATCAGCTTGCTCTTCCTGCTCTTCCTCTTCATAGTTGTCTTCGCCCTGCTGGGCATGCAGCTCTTCGGAGGACAGTCAGTGTTGTTTTCCTTTACCTTAGCTTCTCTCCTTGCGTCTCGCTGCTCCTCTTCTTTCTTTTTTAATAGTCCTCATTTGATTTCCTACTAAGAGACTGGCTTCCGTTCATAGCCAGTTTTTTTCAAACTTCTGTGTTTTTACCCTCACACTGCTCTCTTCCGTCTCTCTCTCTCTCCCCCATTTGACTTTTCTTCCCCTGCTAGGTTTAATTTTGAAAATGGCACTCCTCCGACCAACTTCGATACCTTCCCTGCAGCAATAATGACGGTGTTCCAGGTGAGGAGGCTGGTGGAGGGAGGGAGGGTGGCAGATTGGTGGGAGAAGACCGGGGCTGGATAAGGACTAGACGATGAAAGGACTAAAGAGGATTTACACGCGAGGAAGTGATATAACATGCAGAATGCTACTTTTGAATTCTTAAATGTCATTAGTGACAAGCATAATTCGTTAAATCCCTACATGTTCTTGCACTGAATGTGACATTGTCTGACCATTTGTATGTGCGTTTGTGTGTGCCAGATCCTGACCGGTGAGGACTGGAACATGGTGATGTACGATGGCATCAAATCTCAGGGCGGAGTCAATAAGGGCATGGCCTTCTCTGTCTTCTTCATCGTACTCACACTTTTCGGCAACTGTATCCTTTGACAGTGAAAAATGCAAAGAAGCACACATGCACACAAAAACACTCACACATATACTGGAAATGGCACAAATGTGGCAGAAATGGAATACATTATTCATACTTATGTTTTCATTAGTGTATAATCACCTGAAAATATGAATTCTACAGAGTCCATCATGAACCACCATGTTTCTACAGTAGCTCAGAATGGACAAACCAAACACCGGCTCTAGATAAGGCCTTTTTGTGGCCACCATATTTTCTACACACTTGGAAGGGGAGAGTGAGATGAGGTGTTCGCAATTTGCAAGATCACCCCTAGATGCCACTAAATCCTACACACTGGTCCTTCAACACTAAATACACTGTAAATGTAGATAAATACGTAGCCACTTTAATGTTTAAGTTTGACAAGAAAGCACAATACTTATGAAAATGTACTTTTTTAATTTCCTTTACTGACATATTTTTGTCACGCTTAACAAAAAAAAAAAAAACAGGTTCCTGCACATTTTTAGTTAGCCATGCATTGGACGCAAATGCAACAACTCTTTTCTTACTTTGAACTGGCCTTTAAAGTGATACTCCACTTTCCAGGATTAACCCACGTATTATATACTCACCACCCTGTGGATGTGATGGTAGATGAAAATCTTCAATTTCCAAAACAGTCCTGGAGTTTTAGGAGGAACA
>JAJHUR010019616.1:782-27223 GCA_027495735.1 Lutjanus campechanus | reverse complement strand
GTGCTTTGGTTTTTTTTTTTTTTTTTTTTCCCCCAAAAAATTTATTTTGTCTTTTGTTTGCTTTAATTTTAACCCCACTGAGGTAGCCTGGCCGTACCATGGCTGGCAGGCTCCACCGAGGAGTTGCCCCCCATCTCAGGAGAAGTCCTCACCTAGGTTGGCACCACCCACCAAGGTGTCAGTTATTGTGCTGATTGTAATTTTTTTTTCAATAAAAGGAAGAAATACGATGTCACTGCCCGTCTCTACTAGGTGGCGCTATGACTATGTCCTGATTGTCATGGAGATGTGTTCAGGGTGGGACTCTCTTATCAAATATGTGAAATCTGGTGTACATTGCATAATTTCATCTAAAGCTATAGCAATTTTGAGTTTCATGGCGAGACATCATCTGGGTGATTAATAACACATGTTTCTGGGGTGTGACAAACTCAGAACACACATTTATTGCTACTTTACATAAACTTTAACTTCCTGCACAAAGAGTTGCTCTACCCTTCTGCTCAGATTATGAAAAATAATTAATTATGGATCCTATTTAAAGAGGTTTTTTAGATTATGTTGGAGGCTTTTGTCTCTAGTGGACATAACATGAGAAGATTGACAGAAAAGGTGAAAGAGACAAAGGAGATGACAAACAAAAAGAAAATAGGGCAGGCTGAGTCAAACATTATGGTGGACCAACTTTGGGCAGCCCTGATCTAAATAAAGATGAGTTGACTTTGTTTTTTACTTTGAATAACTGGATGGTTTGAGACAATTTGTTTTAGAAGTGTTTTCCATTCTCACTAAAGTTTCTTGAAAAAAATCTTTCCGCCTCTGCTGTTGTTTTCAAGATTCACTCCAGTCCTGGTGTTTTCTAATCCATTCTGTTTATGAGCACCACGATGACCTGACTCCCACGCCCAGTGGTGGACACTTGAAATCCAAGCTGAAATAGCCTGTAGTTGTTCATTAACACAAACTACATCACTGTGACAACACTGGATGGAGGAAGAACAACAGATTTTGCAGCATTAGAACTCTTTCTCTGTCAGTATAACACATACTAATTAATTTATTGCTTCAACTGACTACATTTACCATCAATACTGACTGGATAAACACATGAAAAGGGCCAAAGTTGCCCCTCAAATGAAGGAGCGGTTAATCTTCCTGATCTTTTTATTCAATGTGAAAAAATACATAAATAAAACAGCACATTGTAGAAAACTGTTACATGAGATGTTTTAAAGCATTTTTTACAATCACGACTTTAAAATTCATGCACTAATTGCTTGCAATTAAAATGTTCAGTTAAAGGAAACATCTGTAATATGTTTACTGTAATAAATCATAATACGATCATGATATGTCATCAGAGATCATCAGAGCTTTTTCCCAAAAAATCTAATGAAATACTTTGGCTAATATATGTTGATACCAATATCGACATGCAGGGGAAGTTTAAACTGTGTGTTCATCATCCAGCTTTTGGAGAAAACTGAGTTCAAACTATTTAAATATTTCCAAGATCAAACTAACTATTTAGATTTTCACATTTCTTTTATTATTGTCTTACAGATTTATATTTTCATGACACTCCTATGACTCTGTATATAAACACAATGAGCCAGAGATCAGAGTGACAGAGGAGCTCAAACTGTTTACTTATGTTTTTATGAACGTCTCGATCTGGAGATCCGGACAGAAAGAGTGAGAAAAGCTCACTCACACTTTGAGAAGATCAAACCCACAGAAAGTTTCAAAGTGAGAGCGTCACTGTAACCATAGAAACAACTACAACTGACCTCCCTCTGCTGCAGTGAGCCTGTCCTCCTGCTCATGCCGACAAGGGAACCCTTGATTGGCTAAACTGTCAATATCAGTGTTAAGGGATGGTTCACCCCAAAATTAAAATTATTATTGACTCACCCTCATGCTGACTGAGATTTGGGTTTATTTTGTTAGTCTCCAAAACACTTGTCACTGTGATTATTTGGGAGATTCTGCAGGGCTCTTGTCCTGTGAAAGTCCAGCAGTGTTTTGTGGATTAAAAAAACTAAACCCGGTATAAGGGTGTCTAGATAATGGCAGAATATTCGTTTTTGGGTGAACTGTCTCTTTTCTCTCTTGTCACTTTAATAAGGTGTGAGATTTTTCTTAGGTCTGGGGTTCCCCTCCAGACATAACCGTAAAAATTGGCCTTGGTCCGAAAAAATAAAAGCCGCAAAATTGCTCAGTGAAAGTCTGCCAATGATCTGAAAGCTTGTATTGTTTTACCTTTTGGGAGTCTGTGGCAAACTGACCCGCTTCAGCACTTGGTCCTCAGGCCTCACGGCTGCTAAGAAGACAAAAAATGAGTCACACACACAAACACAAGATTCTGATTTAACTTATTTCTCTACTTTTCTCATCTCATTCATTTAAAAATTGTTGTGACTACGTTTTGAGAAAAAAAGTCATTTTACCACTGGACTGAGAGATTGAATGCCCAGTAAGGGCAGTTAAGGGAAATCTTTGTGAAAGCTCCAGTAAATCATGTCAAAGATGTTCTTAGATTTGCCCTATGCAGCACCAATTTAGAGTTAATGAACACTTCTGGACTTCTGAACTCCCAAGTAATGTGATCCACCATGCATGAACAAAATGTCCAGTGCTTCTCAGTGACACTCCAAATATTTGCAGGCGCTCTGCCAAGACTCACTGATTTAATTGCTTGTGTTGGCACATGTGTACCAATGACGTGTTAACCCTGTTTATTTTAGCAGATTTATTGATTTTTTATTTAACAGGGACAGAGCACATTAAGTTAGCAAAAGTTAAGTTGGCAGAAAACAAAAGAAAACCAAAAACAAATGACCAAATGAGATACTTGTTTGTTTTCATCCAAATCACAAAAATACTGGTGACTGTACACCTGTTAAAATAAGCCACATTTTTGGTTTTTAACTGTTTAACATGTGGTGTTTTACGTTCACATTTTATGGATTTTCTTAACTGTT
The DNA here is from genome assembly GCA_027495735.1 of Lutjanus campechanus. Lineage (NCBI taxonomy): Eukaryota > Metazoa > Chordata > Actinopteri > Lutjaniformes > Lutjanidae > Lutjanus > Lutjanus campechanus. The sequence continues at coordinate 24,239 of JAJHUR010019616.1, read as the reverse complement.
GAACCGTACTGTGAACTGAATTTAATGATGCTGTCAACTATTGTATCTGAACATTCAGTGCTGAGATAAAATGTTGCCACATTTTAAAGATTGGCCTAAGTGAAAGCATACTGTCACCTTCAGTCACCTTTATATGTCAGGTCTGTAAATTGTAAGGTCAAACATTATCTGTGTGTACATAAAAATCTTGGCCTCCTACAGGAGTCATGTTACAACTCAGATTGTTATGCTGTCATTTTTGACTTTTCACATGGCTGACTTTCTGAACGACCCTGTTAGGTATCCAAAGCAAATGTTACAACTGCAAGTTTTGTATAGAGGTGCCCATGCCCCAGGCCATGCTATAATGGCCAGGCTATAGACCTAGTGTTTTTTATATGAAAACAATCCTCTAAATGAAGCATCTCAGAGAAGCTAATTGAAGCTAAGTTAATTAGCTAACAGAGGACTAAATGCTGCTCATGGCACAAGTTTTAATCAGAAACTGGTTAAAATAAAGGTATCAGGTATTAGTATATCAACATGCTAAACTAAAGTTGTGAACAATTAAAACCTTATACCTGGTAAACATCTGCATATTTGCATTGTAATTGTGAGCACGCTAGCATGCTGATGTTAGCATTTAGCTTAAAGCACCACTGTGCTCAAGTACAGCTCACAGACCGGCTATAGCTAGGCCCTAGACACTTATTAAATATTTTCATTTCACTTTCTTTTGATATGTAAACTTCTAGTTTGAAGTCACAAATAATGTGTGAGAGCCACCCATCCAGATACTTTGCTCCTGCATGATGACACCGCCCCTTTTTGGGTTAAAACAACCAATACAAAGCATTACAGAGGTTTTAGCCAGTTTAAACATATAAAATAAGAAAATTATATCACCTTTTAGCAATTAAATCCTATGGCCAGTCAGGTGAGCAATTATGTTATATCACTCTGTCACTTTCTGTATCATTGAGACAATGAATTTAACTGTTTTGGTACTGTTGAACCAAACTCCATACTAAAAGTAGATGTTTTATTGTAGGGTCCTCTTCTTTCATAGTAAAAGCTTTACACACCATCACTAAAACTCTTTTCTGATTCACTTTGATCTACAGGCACAACTGACAGACGTCTCTACTCTTAACATCATTAACTAACCTGTGATTAAGTGTCTGACACACACTCATAGTGCCTGGCTGCTTTTACAGTGCTTGTTTTCATCCAAAGTGGGGTGTGGTTGTTTTCAAGACAGTGATGGGGTGTATAGCTCCTCTCATCCAGAGTAATGTGATGATTGATGTCTGATGTCTTTCATATTTTTTTTACTTTCTGTTTCCAAAATAATAAGTTCTTTTCTAATCAGTCAGAATAAATACAATAAATTACAGTAATGAAAATAATGATGAAAACAGAGTGTGGCACTTTCTGTTCTCTAATAATTCGATCAGCTGGTGGGGAAATTCATCAGTTGGTCAATTTTGTTCATTCTCATTCCTGTAAACTTGAGGAAAAGATCCTCAAGCCACAACCTCAGCTGCATAAAGCCAACACCCTAAAATATCATTACAATATTGGTACTAAAGCTTTAATATGGTAGAATATAATTTTATATGAACAAAGTGAGTAATACCACAATGTCAATAAATAAAAAGTTTGATAGTTTATTTGCTCTTCAAGTCTGTTGCACAGAAAGTACATGTTGTAACACATTCATGAAACACTGCAAAGCTGCTGCACACAACATTGATTACGATTGCTCAATTCTGGTTTTCATAAAGTTGCATAATTCACAAATTATCAGTGACTCAGCACTGGGACCATCTGCAAATGATTTGAGCAATTTCCAAACCTAAGTATCATGGGCTGGTAGACAGCTTGTCATGTTAAGAATCATGTGAAATGTTTTTCACCACAGAATAAAATCAGATTTTTCACATAGTCAGGTTTCTCATCTGGCAGTTTGGTGATTTTATTACTTTTGGTGTTTGACTGAAAATAATTCAGGTGGTTTGATATAAACAAAAAAAGTGGCACATTGTCTTAAGAGGGATCATTTCTGCTCAGACATGCTTGAGCTAATATTTCAAAGATGATTTTTAATATTCTACAATGAGGTCTGGGTCCGTTTGATCCACCCTAATGTTCAGTGAATTAAATATACACTACTGCTCGTACTTGTGTTAAGTTCAGTGTCGTAGCCCACTTGAACCTTCATGACAAACCAAAAACATGTTGTTAAAGCAGACTTGAGAGTGCTCCATAATAAAACACATATTTTGTTTTCAGTACAAATGAGTGTTGTTACACTAAGAAGACAAAGTTGCTTTGAAAGTATAAAAATGTCAGTGGCAATATAAGGAGACCAAAAACATCAACTTCATAATAAAAAATAAACTCAAGTAACATTTGTCTCCTGTGTTATATTATGGAAGTTGTACTTAAAGCTACAGTACATTTATTACATGTGTTGTGACAAACACATTGTGGTCTAGTGTTGAAAGCTGTTCAGTCACTACTGATATTGATAATAACTAATATTGTATTATTGAATTCTTGACACTTGGCAGAGTATTGTGCACTTTGTGAAGAAAGCACCAAATCTGGCTCACACCCCAAGGAACTTATAGTTCAAAATATTCCCAACAGCGTCCATTTCATGATGATGGGACGACTGGACAAAACTGTACAAGCTATGTACATGATGTTAAAAGCTAATTTATCTGTCCCCAAACCCAAAGAAAGAAAAGTGAATAATGTGGTGGATATTCATTTACATTAATACCTAAATACTTTAAGATTAATGCCAATGATGATTTTACAGTAGTACAGATCTCCTCTGCTTTTGCTTTTCAAAGGCCATAAAAACACAGTGAAATATGATCAATGATGTGTTAAATGTGCCTAAATTCTATTAATACACTAACTGTCGGTAAGTACATGTTAGTGAGTGTTGGCACAGTTGTCAAATACCACCAATTAGTTATGTAAATACAGCTGCAATCATTAAGTATTCATTTAATTGATTTTAATATCAACTGATTTGATAATAGTAACACATAAAAAACAAAGTTATAAAAAAGTTAGTCAGTAGTTAGTATAGAAAGTTATAAAATTTGAAGTTTAACTGAACTGCCAAAAGTGCAACTCAAATTACAAAATCTCCTCTGTCATAATTTTGTTTGCTTTATTTTATTATGGATAATTAAAAGACCAGTGTGCAGGATTTAGTGGCATCTAGTGGTGAGATTGTGGATTCCAACCAACTGAATACATGGTGCACAATACACTTGCGTCCATGCACTAATGAAAACATACTTATGAATGCTAAAATCAGTTTCAGCCATATTCTGCCAATAGATGGCTGTAAATCTGACACACTGGACCTTTAAGGCACCCCGTTTCATCTAAAGCTTTTCATATCACAGTGTTATTTTAGAAGCTAAATTTTAAACACTTTTTTGGTAGCTCTTAATTGAATTTTTTGGCAATCATGAAAGGTGATCTGGCAACCCTGGACAGTGATCTTTGTAAGGGGCACTGGAACAATGTTTTAAGTCAGGACGGTCTCAATACACTACAGTTCACACTCACTAAATAAATATTGTTTGTGGGACAGGAAGCAATTTTCTGAAAACACATACTAAGCATTTTTGCAAATGACTCAGTCAGGTGCTCCTGGCCTGTATAAGAGCTTGTTTCTAAAGACATGACAATACTGAATATTACAGCTGAGTAATCACAGAGGCAAGTGGAAATACTGAACATGAAGAAGCAGTGTAGCATGCAGAAAAAGATACATGAACTTAAAGCTGAAAAATTTAGTTTTTTTTTTTTTTTTAGCCAAGTTTTAATTTATTTTGACATTTTTAGAGTAACAGTTTTTGCACTAAAAAGTAAGTTAAGCACCAGCTAGGTTTATTGGTAAAAACGTCATTAAATTTGACAATTTTTAACATAGCTATAAATGTATAACTAATGTTCCAAAGGTGCTCAGTGACACGGTGAATCTCCCAAGTTTTCGTGGCTCTGTTACTCGAGGTTCATCCATGGAAAGTTGTAAAACAGTTTTATTACAGCTCTTGAGGAGTCATCAGGCAATCAGGTCTTTCCTGATCTACTTATACTTCTATTGTAATTAGCACAATCTACTTATTGTTTGGGGTTCATCATGTGCGTTTATTGCACTATATAATTATTCTTTTTTAAAAAGCCCATCTATGCATGAAAGATGCAAATTAGCTCGGGCTACAGTGAAATGCTAAATGATATTAGTCTGTTCAGTAACTAAGTTTGTGTGCATCTCGATGAAAACAAAAATTTGACAATAAATAATTCGGACAACAAAGAAACACAAAACTTTGTTTGTACATGTCATAAGGCTGGTCCCTTGTTAAAAGTACAAACTACTAATGCGCACAAACTCATAAAGAACCTGGAGGGATCTTATCCAGTGTATGCAAGAGACAATTTTACTGTCCAGTGTATTAATATGACATGTTATATACTTATCCAATAGAAGATTCATTTTCATGCTACACTGCGTCATTGATAACTGATTAAAAGTATCGTATTGCTGTTTCACTTAATGGGAGTAGTGGCTAAAAAGCCACTTGGACATGTGATAAATGTAACAGCTATTTTGTTGACTATCACAACAACTTAAGGGTTTACACCGCAAACATTCCTGAAGTCTTTGTTTGCTTTCTCAACCCAGTTTCACTGGAGCCATAAATTTCGTTGATGTGATCCAAACTATTGTTGTGGATACTTAAGAAGAACCCTTGATGGATTCTTGTCAGAATTTTGTCCTTCATGAAAGGAAGTCTTTGTCCAAAGCCTTTAATGTAACCAAGCAAGCAGTTTTTCCCTTTTTTCCTTTTAAGCTTCAGAAACGCATCTTCATCTGTACTGTCTTACATATGTTCTGTATTTGTTTGTTCTGGTTCTTTATTTAAACTACATGATGTTTACACTGAGTTAAATGTTCAAACTCAAGCTTCATTTTAAACATTTCCCCAAAATTTGGCCTGACATATTTGGTATCTTTACAAACTTTGGAATCTCCACTAAAATTTAAAATAAAGTTCTGCAAGTTTGAAAAAAGTTTGGCTACACAGCCAAGTTTGTACTGTCTGGTTCACTGGTGGATCAGTGATCAGCAGGTTCTCTTTGACTCTGAGGCTACATTCAGACACAGTCAGACATTGTGGCAATTAGCCACAGGGCTGTGTGGCCTTGATTAACCAGCTTGGCCTCTGAACTCCACCCATAGAGCACCCAGTTTCAGAGATACTTCAGGATGACACTGAAGCAGTCTGATCATCGGTTTACGCAGTTAGTCACCGCAGCATTGCATCAGGTTGCGTTTCTCCAAAAGTTTCCATGGCACATTTTCACCAGTGCTGCTTCTGTACTCATGTGAGATGAGAATAAACAGCATCATTTACTTTTATCTTTGTTTCACTAAGTCATCATTCAGTCTGCTTCCCTTTAAATACATTGGTTTTGACTATTACAGGTGTTCACTGTGTATTAAGGAGAACAGCTGCCACCTGGTCTATTTGCACCGGTCATTTCATATTAGAGTTTATGCCACTGTTGTGGTTGTTGGCACAATCCGTTCATTTTCTCAAACTGTGGGCCACTTTTGATGCTTTCTGCAGAAGGTACAGACTTGTGTCCAGTGCATTTCTTCTATATCTTTCGGAATGGAATAACTGAAGAGTGTAAGAGCTACTTAAAAAAGCCATAACGTTTGATGTATTTGCTGCAGAGAGCACACATTATACTGTACATGAGGTCTACTGGGTTATCTTCTAAGTTCCTGTGTAGGTTATCATCATATCTGTGCACATATGTCACCAAGACAAATCCAAGTACATTCCTGTCAGAACTGTTACAATTCTGTAATTCTGTAAGTCTGACACATTGTGACTAATGTGTTTTCTTGTTGTGTGTATAACGTTGCCTTTGCTCTTTCTCTTTCCCATTGAGAAAGGAGAGCATCACCTGATTATTCTTTTACCTCATGATAATAAACTCATTAGATGAGGACTCATTTAACCTGTGCACTCAGAGCTTAATGAGTTACCCATTTTCCACTTTTCTTGTCCCTGGTGTTATCTGAACTGCTGGTACAGTTTACGTAGTTCATCCCAGAAGAACAGAGACAGAATGGTGTGTGGACCGAGCCGGAAATAAGAGGCTCCCAAGCCTTTGTACAGTCCCATCATGCCCTCCTTCCTCAGCGTCTTGGTAAAGCAGTCAGCGAATCCTTTATAAAGCTGTCCCTAAAAGGTGAGAAAATGATGATCAGCATGGATCTGATCAGCTGATTGTGATGAATGTATGAAACATACTGAAACATAAATTAAAACATTCAAGGAACAGTGCAAAAACAACAGTGGGCACTTAACATCAAGACCATCTGTTGAGAAATCAAAGGTGCTCTTTTTGGAAACTTTACAAAAATGCTAACTTGTGAGATAAAATAAATAGAATAAGCAATAGCAGAAACAGTCTCTGCCATATCTAATATCAACTGTTTAAAAGCAATAAAAGAGCAGCCATACAGATTAAAAAACTTAGCTAAGACTGCCATTAGCTAGTTAGTGAACACTAGTGTTCTACTGTTAGCTAACACAAACATTACCTACAGATAGCAAACACTACCATTAGCTAGTTAGTAATTTAGCCACAACTACAGGTGGAAAAGTGAAACGTAGGTCAGCTTAACAGTTATCCTAACGTTAAGAGAGTTTATTAGAGATTCTGAGAAGTTGGGGTGGTTGTGTAATACATATTTCCTATCTTAAGTTAGGATAGGATCATTGACTGTTCATCTGAAATGGCTTTTTTCATAAATGATGTCCTGGTAGGATCTGCAAGTTAGGAACAACTTGTGAATTTATTTACAGTGCAGCCAAACAAACTGGGGCTTGAGAGGATTCATCACAACATCTTGTTTTAATAAATGCATTAAACAATGGTGTCTAACATGGTAATACTTAACTCTTGAAATGAGGTCATTATGCATATGTGTCACTTCCCATGAGACCCTTGTGAACTAATACTTCATTAATGTGTACAATAATGGCAGACTATTTCAGAATGACACACACATACAGTATAAAAATTCGGTTTCATGTGATGAAAATCTAAAGGAGTGAAACTTTAACGTATTGGTCCCTCTCCTCACCTTGCCCAAATGATCCACGGGCTGGTTGTAGAGCCGTGTGCTCACTACATCAAAAGGTGTCATCGCCAGCACCACCACCACACTGCTGATCATACCGGCAGTTAGGGCCACCAACCAGCTGTCCTTTGCAAACACCTTGGGAAGAAGCAAATAACAATGTGGTGAGGACACAATCTTAGACAAGATGACAGAGAATGCACTTTATGATATGTGAGACTCAGGTTGTGGTATGATAGAAGCAAGAGATGACAAAATGTAGCACACAGGTGCAGTGATATTAGACGTATATCATCATCATCATCATCAGGGAACTGCCATGTGTGCAGTCACTTCTAATTATAACTGGTTCTCTCTTGGATCTATTATTAGTGCCTATGTTATACACCCACACACGCAAACTATACAGCAGCTACAGTCAAAGCTATTTTCTATGCAAACCTTCTGTTTTACAACACAAAAAATAGAAAAGACTATTTTATTGTACACAGCAGAGATAATTTTCCTCAAGCTTTACAGGGCAATAAAATAATAAACTGACACCACAGCAGTAGCTAAGCTCTTTTTGGCACTTTGAAGGTCTTTTATTTATAAGTGATTGTACACTGCCTGAAGATTGTGGAACAGCACAAGTTACGTTATGTTCATATGAAAAAGTGAGCTGTACTTCAATAGAATAATACAGCAGATTATGCAAGAGGCAGTGGGTGTGTTGCATGCCTGGGACGTTGGTGATGTGGACAGACACACCTTCATCCTCACTAACCAACCAACCAGTATAAACAGCTCAAAGTAAATCTGTGAAAATAAAATATCTACAAACAAGAACATCAGGATTCCTGTCTGAATATTTGTTGAGACTGGTCACTACTTGAAAACTGTTCTTTCACTCTTATTGGTTCTGGCATTTAGTATGAAAGACCTTTTTTTTTTTTTTTTTTTTTTTTAACTAGAGCTGGGTCAACAGCAAGTAAACTGGTGTCCTAGTTGTGTAAGCTCCATGTTTTCAGCCAGAGAGGCCAGTGAAAGGTGTCGAATTTCTATTCCAGAAGAGTGCAATGCCTGGGGCTTTGTCACGGTCACAATGACTGCTTTTGTAATCTCCGCACAGCTACTGACTACAAATTATATCTTTTAAAGCCTGCGTCTCTGAGTCCAGGGCTGCAACTTGTCATGGACAATGAATCAGCTGATTATTTTTTCAGTGAATTATTAAGTCTTGAATCTAAGCCAGTGACTAATTATGGCTTCTTCAAACTTATTGTTTTATCCAACCAGCAGTTCTAAATACAAATATATTCAGTTTACTATCATCTAAGAAAAAAAAAACTTAACATTTTGGTAGTTGAAAGAACTTTTGGCTTTTTTTAAATACCAAAATTCTTGCTGATGAATTTTTGGCAACTAATCATTTCAGCTGTCTGTGAGCTATGCCAGGCCACTCAAAATATGTTTATTCTTGAACAGTGCTCTCATTTGGAGGACGTGCACACATGGTGGAGGAAGATGAAGAAATGACACTCCCCCAGTGAGCCTGTTTCCACTTATCAGTCCTGAATTTACATGATGAGACCTCAGTGAGTGCGTTAAGGCAGGGTTCTTTTTTAAAGTCTGAGGCTGTAGGCTTCCCCTCAGTCAAAGATTGGTAAAGGCCATTATTTAAAGGCTTCTATCGTGAAGCAGCAAAATCAGGAAATGTTGGGTTTGCATCAGCAGTAATTTAACACTGCTCCTACACAGCTGAGAGTGAAAATGAAACTGTAAAATAAAGTAGATAACTGAAAGTACAAACAGTGACACACGAAAGAAACTAAACTTCAAACCACAGAAATTCAGTTAGAAGCTACAAAAGTTCTGAGAGCTGAACACAGAGACTTTTAAAAATGTCTTTCTTTCTGCTCTCCTGCGCAGACATGAGTCGAGTCTCAGCTTTCCAGAGACACATCAGAAAAACAAACAGAAAGGCAAACTTGTATACTGGCAATGGGAAAAAGGTCAATCACCTATTTTTAGTGGGTTTATCCACACTTAAAAAATGTCATACATGCTAATTTTGGTGTTTAACAGTTTGGTGTAATGGCATTAGTTTACTTGCTTAGTTCTGATCAACCTCTACTATATACTATAGCTTCTACTTCCAAACAGATGCGAACATGGACACTTAGGGACCCCACAGAGGCCTACTGCCTCTGTTTATACTACTTTCTGGATTCCACTTGGAGGAAGTGCTCAACACATGCGCAGTAGACTGGCATCTGTAGTGGCTGCATGAAAAGGTCCATGGATGAGTCAGACATACAGAGCCAATGCATACACCATTTGATGACGGAATTTACGTCAGACAGACTCCAGCAGACCCTTGTGCACTCTCAGATATGGAAAGCATAATACCAGCTTAATATTTTTAAGTACTGGCACAACAGGCCACCAAGTGTGACCAAAGTACATTCTTGGTGGCCCAAATAAACTTACGTAAAAACAAGTTGAGGAAACTGGCAGCACACCACTGCCACCACTTAAAATCCTACTTTTCATTCAGTCCTAAATTTTTGTTGCCATTTCATTTTTTCATAGTCCACCTTTTGTGTTTCTGGTTCTTCTGTGAGGACTGTGTCAGCAGTTTGAGCAGGCTTACTAAACTTCAGTAGCCCAAACATATCCATCGCTAGCCAGCAACGAGTACTATTTGCTGTTTTTGTAGAATGTTAAACTACAAGTCACAAAGGAACCAGGAAGTTGGTGGAAATGTAACGCGTTGGCGAAGGCTTGCAGTATTGGGTATAAAACTTTGTGGCCACAGGGGACCAACTACATGAAATATTTGATGGCCACAGAGTAAAGTAAGCTTTTGTAACCACCAGCCATCGGTCGTTAATGTCAAACCCTGTATAGGACCATGGCTATGTTATTGAATTCCATAGAAACTTAACAATTAAGCCAAGATATCCTAATAGTACTGTAACTTCAGACTACACCAAATACATGAGAAAGGTTGGTCCAAATGTGGAACAGCACTATCAGCTACTCTATCTGATCTCCTATTAATAGCTAATGTTTTTTTTTTTTTTTTTTACTTCCACTCACTGAGCCTCAGCCTAAACTGTTTGGAGTCCCCCTTGTGGAGGCCCACCTCCCACTGTGTAAACCTCTGCACTAACAGAAACAGTAACACATTCCAACCTGCAGGTCAATCACAAGCTCCTTGGAGGAGGAGAAGGTGGAGAGTTGTGCAGCTGACCCCACGCTGACCCTGGGCACAGCAGCACTGGAGCCTCTCCACAATCCCAGAATGCCATGCTCCCTGTAGATGGCTGCCAGAGCGTGGATCATCCCCTGACAGGAAGAGGAGGAACATGTGAGGAAACTGCTGATGCCTCATATTTAATACTATCAGTGTGTGTTATAATGTTACCTGGTGTTTATGCTGATGTCCAACAGCTATAGAGGACATGGACTGACTCTGCAGATGAGTCTTAACCTGTCAATGGATACACAGTGTGTTTACTCTTCTCCACAGTTACAATGACAGCTCACCTTGAAATGTCACAGTTGATAAACCTTAAAGGAGCAGTGCAGTGAAAATGAAATCAGGTCAACTGACCAAGTATATGGGACTGCCCATCACGGCTCCCACCACTCCAGCCACAGCTCCTGCTAACGTGGTTTTGAGCGCGCTGACCCTGCCATTGGTGTGGATGTAACCGGAGGACTCAATGATGGCATAAGAGCCGAGCCTCACTCCATTCATAAAAAACTGATAAACCAGTCCGGGCGCCAGTCCCTTCTGTAAACCGGCCAGTCCGTCCACTTTACCTATTGTGTAGAAGGCATGGAACACGTTGCGATAATAAACCTGGTAGGAGCCCCGACTCTTCAGCTCTCCCTGCAGCTGCATCCGCGTTTTGACGACCTCCAGCGGGTTAGTGAAGAGACACGCTCCGCACGCCGCAACTCCGCTCAGCACGAAGTCCATCACGACCGTCCGTCCAGCTGGAGGACAGATGTGGTACTCAGGCCTGCTGATCGTCCAATACGCCCTTCATTTCAGTTCAGAGGCGGTTCCTCCTCCCCCAAAACTCTGACCACACGGTGTACCACAGAGGGACATCAGTGCGCAGACATAAGAGCCCTTCAGGAGCTCCTCGAAATGTCGTAATTTAGATAATCGAATTTGTAAATGTTTTTCCTTCTTTTTATTTAATTTTCAGCGACACACAATCGCCAAAAAAAGTTACACTCCCACATTTCTTATTAAAGTCGAATATAAAATTCAATTTATGAAAAATATTTAATATTCCAACCCCACTATAAGTGCATAAATGAGCATCTTAAGTGTAGTTACAAACACAAAATGTGGCTTGTCTGCCACAAACTGTCGTGCACAAGGCTCTTTAATGAATTTAAGGTAGTTTTCTTCATTTTCTTCTATGTGTAAAAGTGTACTTTGTTCCACTATGTTTTGGAACTAATTAAAAAAATAAAATTAATGTAATTGAATATGTAAATTTCATTTTTTCAATCATTTTAGAGACCCCTGAAGGAAGAGTTACTCATCATTTTCACATTAGAACCAATGTTAGTGAATTTCTAATAAACTGTTAAACCTCTCAGAAAAGAAAAAAAAACACTACATGTTCTTCAAGGGTAACACGCTAACTGAATTTACCAAGCAACGTGCATTGATGTGACAAATATGCGTTATTTTTAAAGCAACAACACGCTTTTAACCAAATATACATGCCAGGTAAAACTTTGTTAAAAAATACAAATATGATCACTCACACGAGTATTGTATGTACCTACACTCTCTCCCTTTCTTAAACATCTCATATTGGAGACTGGTACCACAGCGTGCCCATGACGTACGTAGGCTACGTTTGACGCTCGTCTTCTCAACCAATGACAGCGGCTCGTTAGCCTTGGTTTTGTAAACGGCAATCTTGTAGTGCTCTGGATGACTGGGTAAGGTCGTAGACGTAGAGGTTCAACTGATTTAGCGGCCATATCGCCACAACATATCCAGTCCCAGTACATCCGTAGATGGGACCAGTACATCTCCTCACATGACTTCAGGCTGTTGCTACCAATCACATCCACATTTGATCATTTTGAGCGTCTCAATCATTGACTACATTAATATGAGTGTATTATTCTTATTCTTATTCTTATTCTTATTCTTATTCTTATTCTTATTATCCTTCTACTCCAAGTATAAAGTTCAAGCATCTGACTAAAGAAATCATTTGCCACCTTTAAAGGACTTTAAATTTATTATTAATCATATGGCAAAGATCGAGATACATTTTTCTAAATGTTCATATCTTTTATGTGAAACTTGTAATTTTATGTCAGTCAAACCAGATACAAGATCCTTAGTACATTTGTGTAATATGAAATGGAATTTAAAGAATTTAAGAACTTATAAGCACTATATGGCAGTAAATGCATGTACAATATACTTAGCAATATCAGACTTACATGAGTTGACCGACCATTAGAAACCAAAATCTTGTAAGTGTTGTATACAAACCTGAAAAGACAAGTAAGACTTACACAACATACAACAACATAAAAATAACAGAAAAGTAAAGAAATGACTGGCCTGTAGTGCTATTTATGCATCCAGATTGTTTCTGTTTTGGTGTGAGTTGCCGAGTTTTGAAGCTGTAGAGATGTCTGCCATCTCTCAAATATAATTGAACTTGATGGCGCTCACCTTGTGGTGCTTTAAAGCGCCAAAAAAATACACTTGAAAACTCAAGAGCAATGTCTCTTTTCAGGAATCATGACAATAATCCACAGACCCTTATGTGTGCAGCTTCATGTAAGAACTACTTTCTCTCTATCACAAAGAAAGTAGTTCTAGAGTCAACAGTAGAAATATAAGTTCCTACATGAAGCTGCTCACACCAAGGTCTGTAGATTATCTTGAGTAACCTGGTCATAATTTCTGGAAAGAAACATTGCTGTTGAGTTTTTCAAATGTGTTTTTCTTTCTTTCTTTCTTTCTTTCTTTCTTTCTTTCTTTACTTTGAGCACCACAAGCTGACTATCATCTGCCTCCATTATACTTAAGAGAAGGCAGACAACTCTACGGCCGATCTTTCCAAAACTCAGAAACTCACACCACAACAATCTAAATGTATAAATGGCAGTACATCTAAGAGGAAAATATGTGTTTTTGATTTAGGGGCGAACTGTCCCTTTAAATATTGACATGGGCCAAAAAAAATTGGCATGCACTTATAAACAACATACATTATGTTAATTTAATCCATACATAATTCTTAATAATCAATAATCTTAATCTTAATCTTAATAATTAATCTTAATAATTAGTTGTATGGGGAAAATGTGAAAGGGGCCAGTTTAATGAGTAAATTATAGTATGAAACATATGAGTCTTAGGACATACAGTACATACACTTTTGGAGGCAATAGGATTTTTTTTTCTCCACATGGGTATTTTGATTATTAGGCGACAAATATGACCACAAACTCAAATGGTTAAAAATTTGGGTTAAAAATGTTTCTGTTGTAAACAAAAAGAAATCTATGTTTACAATAGGCAGTGTACTGACTTAACTGGCTGACCTAGTCAGTGTTACTGCCTTGACGCAAGCAGTAATTAAGCATACCAATTAATGTGTCCTTAATTACAAAGATGTAGGTCAAATGTCACAGCAGAGAAGCTGCTCTGGTTAGGAAAAGAATGTTTTAAGTGAAAAAGGGACAAAACAAATTAATATCTTTATCTTTATATCTTTATCTTTGAAAATCTTTATATTAGAGGTATGAGTATTTCTATTGAAGTTGTCATCAGTGAAGTGAGTTCAGGTAAATAATAGGTCGCCTGGACTGAACCATCACTCTCAATTAGAGATTAATGTCTGAGAGAGAACACTGACTTCCAGTGCTGTTTTTAACCACATCTCTGTTTAATCAGCTGAAGAGCACTTACAGCTCAGCTGCCCGAGGATCACACACATTTTAACAACTCCAATGTGTGTGCAAATGTAATAGGATTGCTACTTTATTCTGAATTAATTAAACAGGAAAAGCTTATCCACTTGCCTTAAAAGAGAAAAAATGAACCTGTCATTATCTGGTCAAGCCATTAAAGCATCAAACTATAGCAGTGTAATGATGGATGAATGAGTGTAAATTCTGATGGTGTTTGATATGGATGTGCTGGTATGGTGATTAAAGGTGTAGTGACACTGTTTCTGAGCTACAGACTAAACTCCTTGTCTGGGTGGGTGGGTTTGTCTCCGTCACTGAGCTGGATTAGACTTGAATGTAAAATCGGTTTCACCTCTACCCCTTCAAATAGGATTTGTGCTCAGGGTCTTTTGGGCTTAAACCGGCCTAAATAGGATGTCACAGCCCAGCTCTTAGACTGGAACAAAAATGGGAGGCACACAGGTAAACTAAATAACAAAGTAATTTACTTATGACAAAATAACAAAACAAACACAACCGAGGAGATGGGAGGAACGTGTAAGGTCACAAGTGGAGGAGTGAAAGTGTGCTGCATGGGTGTTGTCCTGTAAAAACAGAGACAAAGAAAACAAATGCCACAAGACAAAGATGTACAAGGTGGGAAGATCTGCCAAGGATGGCTGCTGCTCTATCTTATACAGTACATGTGGGGAAGACCGGGAAACACTGCTGATTTAACCTAATAGGTCTGCAGAAAGCACAAGAACAGCAGAGTGAACCAAGGAGAGGGGCCTCTCACGAGGACCACACTTATTTCTTCTATTGAGCAGACTCTTTGTAAAAGTGTCTTCCTTTGCACAAAATATTGTGCCAGTCCTGTCTGCTCAAAGCTTTCTGTTGGTTGCTATGGGAGCTGCTCAAAGTTGAAAGTTTTATATACAATCTGACAAATGATTTTAAATGAAATTATGTTTCTACTTAAATACCTAGCCTCTTGCCAGATTCCCCAGTCACAACATTAATTTCTTGCACAAAGCAACACATTTTACAGTATCAGTATATAGGCTGCCCTACTGCTAGAAAATTAGTCCTCTACATGCCTCTAAATGGTTAAACAGTTAATAGTTCCCTGTGTGGTTTCATTGCAGAGTTTTAGTAGTTGTTTTACTTTAAATCACAGAATAAAACTATTTTTATTCAAAACCAGGTAGTGGAACTGTTTCAGCACAAATGCATCACGACTTTCAGCGCACTGCTGTCCCACCGCACACAGCTGATGCCCTTTTTACATTTTTTCGCCCCTGACTGGGTCTGAAACCGTCTGTTTGCAAAGATTTCTTTTTATTTTAACATCAGTAACAAGGTTTGGTTTCTTGAATTAAAACAAACTGATGCTCTGAAGTACAGACACAAACTAATTTCTATCTTGTAAGAATGTAAGATTCATTATGTTAGACTTTAAACAATACCATCTCATGTTAAATGTTATGCAACATGAAACTTGTGGAAACTGAGCCAGAGTGATTGTGAAATGCTGCAAATGACCTCCTAGCAGACTAATTATGTGTTAATCTCCCTCTGCACAGTGTGACGGTGTAGCTGGCTCTGCCCCTTTTCCACTTTAATTTTCCAATTAAATGGCCTATTTCCAGCAGCAAAATTCATTCAAGCACCTTTGTGTTTGTGCTCATGAACGACCAGTTATTTCATCTTAAACACGTGCTCTGATACAGTCCGTCTGCTCTTTGGCACAGTTTCTGTCGTCTTTAGCTACATGATCCAAATCCCTCTTCTCCGTTTCCTCAAACACCGACTAAATCCTCTCACATGAAATGTAGCCACGTAATTTCTTTCTCGGCTGCTTGTGCATGTATGAACACTGCTGTAAAGATCTGGAGCATCCACACTCAATATAAACGCTATTTCCTTCTTCAGTGAAACTCATACTGGTGAACATTAGTTCAAAGATTATGTGAAGACTTGCAGCAGCGTCGTGCTCTTTGACACCTACAGAAGACAATCCACTTTGGATCTGCAGCCTACTTCTGAGTTCAACTGTCACTCAGCAGATTGTGTGGGAAAATGAAGTCAAAATTGTGGTGATATTACTTTGTTGTGTGTCTCAGAATTAATTAGCCTATTTATCATTAGCATGATTGAAAACATAGTGGCTTGGACAAGAAGAAATAGGACAATTATCAATCAAGAGTTGTATCATTTAAGAGTCAAAAATCGTATTTCTTTATCCTTTTTATATGAATAATGCATTTGTGGAAACCAAGCGTGATTTCAAAGTTCAATTGTTGAATAATGTCATGGAAATTAGTGCAGGACTCCTCATCGGTAATCACTCCTGCTGCCGAGTTACACTAATAGCTCCTGCCGAATTGCTCCCTCCAATAACGTTAGGGTGTAATCCCCACCAGCTAATGAACTCCCAAGTAGGATTTCAGGTGCAGGGTAAACCTCGACCTGATGCCCCAACCTTTGCAACACACCACACTGTAGGGACAAGGGGAAGGAAGGGAAAGGTCGGCGACTTGAAGGAAAGCAAGTCTGTTCAAGACCCTGACAGGACAGAGATGACTTCTGTTTGTTCTAGTTGATGGAAGAACAAGGAGCAAAGAAGAGAAGAAAATATATATTGGATTTCATTTATTGCCTTCAAGTCCTCATTTGACTCTCTGATTCAGCAAGAAAGTACGGTGAGTGCTGCTTTATCAATATTAATTGAATATGGCATCAACCTTGATATAAAATGCTGTTTTTCTTGAAGAAAACAACTGTTAACTGATACAGCTGTGACATAATTGTTATAGTTTCATAAATATTATCCCAAGAAAGATGTGCAGATGTTTTTCATAATCAATCACATTCATGATTCAGAATTTAAAAACAAACCCTGAAATCAAATTAATCTAGACAAATTTCCTCATGTTCTTTTGAGATTCTTATGAGTTAGACCAACATCACCATGGAACAACCATAACATTTTTATCAATATGATCATTACGTTTGTGTTTAAAAACTTTTTAAAATAAATGTAAAAATGTAGGTTAATTAACAAGGAGGTCAATGATCTATATCTAAATCTCTGGTATCAACAGTCAGTGTTAATTGGATTACCGCTGTGCAGAGTCAGGAAAGCACCTACGCAGTCAACTGTATCACTTTCAGTACTACATGTTCCAGGTCAGGACTTATACAGCTAATATACATTAAATATACACCCAGAAAGACTTCCTGTCCCATTTAATTGCAGGGAGATGTATTTTTATACATGTTGCACTACATGTGAAGGTCCAGTGTGTAGGATGATATAGAATAATGTGTAATTGCATCTTTTGTGCAATCTTATATGTTTGTGATTCATGATAAATGCACTTGGTTTTTGACACAAATGTCCAAGCAATGCATTGCAAGCAATGCAAAGAATTCCACAAACTGTGAGTTTTAATAAACAAGAATCCAACAAAAGTAGGCCAAGGAATAAACATTCCTCCTGTTTACAATATAGAAGAATGCTGTGTAGTTCAAATGAGGTAATCTGCAAAACTGAAAAGACAGAGAGGAACCAGGCTGAGGAAGAGAAAGGACTTTGGGCTTCCCAGTGTGAGTTAATGCTCCCCTCTGTGGCCCTGCAGCTCCACAAATCTCTCACTTTGCATGAGAGTGTACACATGCAAGTGCATGTCGGATTAATTTTCTGTGTTAGTACCAGATGAAACAAAAACCCCTGTGCAATGACGACAGTCTTTTGAACAGCAGGGTGCAGCATATCACAGCATTACCAGTCCACCAACTTCAGTGCTTTCGTACACAGAGAACGTCATTGAGCTGGTGATATTCTCTGGATCCTTAAGTGTACTGAAGACGGTTTCTGTGTAGGAAGCAGACTGGCAAAATTATTATACTGAAAAGTACATGATGAAACTGAATAACTCATGGAATGCACTCAATATTGATGATTTTAGAAAATCTATCAGCCTCTCTCATCACATGTATTTTTTAAAGTAATTAAATGTGTTTTAATGATTATATAGCATTTTATCATATTATGTCAGAGGTGGGACCAAAATATTGTTTTGCAAGTCACAAGTAACTCTCTAGTCTTTGCACCCAAGCCCCAGGTTAAGTCCTAAGTTAAGACTGACATGTTATGTTCCAGGTCCTGAACAAGTCATAATGTAACAGTGAGTGTCCAGGCTCATTGTTTTACAGAGTTAGCTGTTAAAGCCATAATATGTGACATTTCTACATTACAATGTCTAAAAATGTTGGACATATGCTATATGTTTTGTTGAGTTGTGTACTTACATAATCCCAAATGTTTCAAGCAATGTTCAGACACAGACAAATCCGTAATTAATTCAAGTTAACATTGTGTTTCCTGCTTGTCACTGCTAGTTGGGTTTGCTTGTCACTGCTAGCTAGTTGATGGTTGCTATAACTTCTCGGAAATCACGGGACCATCAGATACATCAACGAGAGAGGAAGGAAGGCGTAACATGAATAAAACTTTAATATTATCTCATCCATGAGCATAATTTCTGCCTTAGTCACATCAGATGATTTTTTATCTGCTATGATGGTTATTCAAAAGTGAAAATAACAACTCCCATGATCCCGCAATACTTCATGATGTCATCAAACAACGTCTTTGGTTAAAGTTTTGATGTGAGAGAGACCCAATAGCGACAGAACTTGCATATTTTATGTGTAAGCTAACATTAGCTAAGCATTAGCTTCATGTTTCTCTCTTGCAACTTGATTGGATGCTGTTGGATTGGTTCAAACAATGTGGATCTGAGGAATTAAGTGTTGACTTGCTGGAAATGGATAGTGTTCATGCTGATTCATTCAGGAAATGGAGGGACATGAATTAATTCATGGCACACTTTTTATATAAGCATTTTTAATCTTTAAGCTTGGTGTAAAGTATTAAGTGGTTTCAAGTCATGAGTCATTGTGTTCAGTTGCAAGTCTTTTTTGATTTTGTCAAGTTGAGTCCAAAGTCATCTGACTCAAACCTGACTCAAGTACAAGTCATGTGACTTGAGTCCACACCTCTGGATTATAACAATGTGCTGGTACAAAGCCAGAACTGATACTAAAAATGATGGCGACAGGCAAAAATAGAAGCTTTTAACTTTAAAACAGATAAAGTACAAGTGGAATAGCAACATTAAAGGCAGAATATAGAAGCAGACGTGATCAAAATGCATCCCAAAAAGATTTTTTGTATTAAAAATGTCAAGTCAAGACTCTGCCATCATCAGATCCTCTGGTAAAAAGTCCATTATAATGGTTTAAAAATCAGTGTGCAAAATATACAATATATATACAATATACAATATATAAAATTGTATTAACTTTGTTATGGGTTTGTGTGTGCCAGACAAAGGGCAGCCATGGACATCGGTGGTTTGGAGACGGTGGTGGCAAACTCTGCCTATGTCTCAGCACGTGGCAGTGTGGATGGAGCTGCAGCAGCTGCCATGCGTGACAAGAAGATGCGCGCCAAGCTGAATCTCCCACACATCAGAGATTGTGAACACATTAAGGCATCTCTGGACACGACCTTTGACAGCATATGTGTCCAACAGCCCATTGGCAAGCGTCTGTTCCGACAGTTTCTTGACAGTGACCCGACCCATAAAAATGCTGGAGAGCTGTGGAAAGACATGGAAGACTACACCAAAAGCCAAGAGAAGGACAGAGCGCAGAAGGCCCAAAAAATGGTCAATAAATACTATGAATCATCTTCAAAGAATTTTTGCAGCTTCCTGGAGGAGAAGGCTGTCACTCGAGTAAAGGAAGATTTCAAGAACATCCGTGGTGACCTGTTCAAAGAGAGCGAGCAGCAGCTGCTCAAACACTTTGAGAAGAACGCCGTGGATGGCTACAAGAAGAGCATGCACTTCCTGCGCTTTGTTCAGTTCAAATGGCTAGAGAGCCAGTCTATTGATGAGGAGTGGTTCATGGACTTCAGGGTCCTCGGTAAAGGAGGTTTTGGGGAAGTGTTTGCTTGTCAGTCGAAGTCAACAGGCAAAATGTACGCCAATAAGAAGCTGGAGAAAAAGAGGCTGAAGAAACGCAAAGGCTACGAGGTAAAGCAGCAATGCGTCATCTAATGTCCCACCAGAGCATTCATAGTGCCAGTCAAAAGGGTAACAACACAAACTGAGCTCATTCCACTGACAGCCTCACACTCTGTTGCAGGAAATAAGAGAATAGGTTGTGAGAGAATATCACCCAGTGAGTGTAGAGGTTTAGTTTTGAACACAACGGCTCAATGCAAAGGAGCTTGTGACTCTCTTAAAGACCTCACAAAGCAGCTCAGAGCCAGTGCACAGAGACAGTACACTGAACTGAAGGCCACTGCTTCTAAAAGCATCCATGGATAATGAACTTTTCATTTGGAGCAACACTGTGGCAAGGCTTCAGTTTTGTTGTTAAGTTATGAACGCTGGTAAAGCTTGATAGGGCTTAACACAAGAGGAATAAACACTTCCATCAATGGTAGTAACCGACCTCAAACAGAGGATTCATGTATGTTGTTATATGCAGAGTAAAATATGCCCCTATCTGCTGCCATTTGGCTTTACAAACCCACACCAAAAGCTGTTCAAGTCAGTCCACTCTATAACATGCTACACTTTGTTAAAGAGCTTGTGCACCCAAACAGGCATTTTCAGTCTGATTAGACCTCTGCTCATGTTGTACCTACATGTAGCTTGATGTACTGAT
The DNA here is from genome assembly GCA_027495735.1 of Lutjanus campechanus. Classification (NCBI taxonomy): domain Eukaryota; kingdom Metazoa; phylum Chordata; class Actinopteri; order Lutjaniformes; family Lutjanidae; genus Lutjanus; species Lutjanus campechanus. The sequence goes on along the minus strand of JAJHUR010019616.1, from coordinate 3,364 downwards.
AAGAGCAGACCTATATCATATCAGATCATCTATAATGATGGCTCTGTTCCATTTAAGTGTGTCAGTAGGCTAGTATGTACAATATGCCTTTTTAAAATGAGTAGTTTTCATGTATCACAGAGAGCCAACAGCCTGCAGGTTTCCGAGGTAACCAAAGACCTGGTTTACAGCCGCTGAAATCAACTGAGCCTTCCTAAGTCCCGCCCTTTTTTGGCCTGTGCTCCAATCACTGTTGAGCCAATTTGGTACCTCGGTCAATTTTCTCATTTTCCCATAAACATGACATAAAGTCACATCTTGAGTTACTCAATGGTAGCAAAATGTTGGTTAACAAGAGAGCTAATGTTAACAAAATGCTAGCCATCTAGTGTTTACAGGTCCCTCTACTATAACCACTATCTATTAATCATCTTCAAATTTTGCTCTTTTTTTTTCAACACAGACAAAGCTAACACATAACACATCTCAGTACAGGAAACAGGAACAGGAAAGAGGAAAGAGGTCCCAAACTTCCGCAACTATTACTGGAGCACAGAGCAAAAAAAAAGAAAGAAAGAAAGAAAGCGGGACTTAGGTAGGGTCAATTGAGGTGACGGATTGGAATGAAAACCTGACTAAGGGCTCATCATGGCACATGGTTGGCCACCCCTTGAGTAAGCCACGCCACAAGAGCCAGCCTCAAAACACAATGAAATGAAATGGGAGGACCTGTGTTTAACAAGTCAAAAGAACGAGAGTCCTCAGCAGAGGTCTAATCAGGCCACATACCTGTGTAGCTGGACAGTAGGTGTGTAATTGTTTACATTGTACATTCTTGCTTTTGTTGGACTAATTATGTTCTTGTGTTTGATTCGTGTTCAGGGAGCGATCGTGGAGAAGCGCATCCTTGCAAAAGTTCACAGTCGCTTCATTGTGTCGTTGGCGTATGCCTTCCAGACCAAGACGGACCTCTGTCTAGTCATGACCATCATGAATGGTGGAGACCTCAGGTGCTCTTTATAATCATCAAACACAGCTTTATACACACACTGATATCCATAGACTGACCTAATGACTCTGCCTTTAAAGGGACAGTTCACCTCAAAATCAAAAATACATATTTTTTCTCTGGCCTGTAGGGCTCCTATTAGAGAATTAGAGAATCCTGCCTTCTCTCCAATATAATGGAACTAGATGGCACCAGCAATATGGTGCTCAAACCACCAAAAATGCATTTCAAAAACTCTTGTCTCTCTCCAGAAACCATGACCCGGTTGCTCAAAATAATCCACAGACCTTGTGGGCAGTTTCATGTAGAAACTATTCTTTTTTCTGCAGTACCAGAACCAGTACCAGGGGGGTGGGGTGCACTGTTCCTTTAAAACAACTACAGCTACATACTGGTTTCTGTACTTAACAACATGGGAACAGTGTACTCTCATCTCTTCTAATCAGCCTAAGGTAGATAAAGCTCACAGCTAATATAAAGACTAGGCCCTCAGGTGCATCATGCTACACGTCAGAGAATAACTTAAGAAGTCTTGAGTGGCTTCGCTTCTCTTTTCTACTTTTCCTGATTTCCTGATGCTATAACATTTTACTCCTGTGTTTCACAGGTATCATATGTATAATGTGGATGAAAAAAACCCTGGTTTTGATGAGAAGAGAGCACGTTTCTACACAGCTCAGATCATCTGTGGGCTGGAGCACCTTCACCAGCACAGGATCATCTACAGAGACCTGAAACCAGAGAACGTACTGCTGGATGATGCAGGTGAGCGAGTTCCTCTACAGCATGTCATGTATCTGCATGTATACACAATACTATAGTCCAGAATACAAAAACACCCCAAACAATAAACAATATAAAATGACAATAAAATACAGTGAAAATCAAAAAATGCACAGAGCATCGATAGATATCTGTAACAATGACATCGCTCGTGTTCTTGTCCGTACCACTGAGTGATCTGGAGGGAGTGTACAGTAGAAGAATTTCTATTCAGGTGCAAGTTTATTGAGGGATTAGAACACTAATGAAAAGATCTTAAAATCTATTCTAAAACTGACAGGCAACAAATGCAAGGACCTAAGGACAGGTCAGATGTGAGCTCTCCCTCTGATCTTGGTCAGTACACGTGCTGCTGCATTCTGAATGAGCTTACTTATAGCTTTCTTAGGTAGCCCATGCATTGCAGTCATCAAGCCTGTTAGTGACAAAAGCATGTATTAGTCTCTCAGTGTTGACCTGGGAGAGAAATGCTTGCACTTTAGCAGTATTTCTAAGGTGATAAAAGGCAGTTTAACCCTTGTGTGGTGTTCGGGTCAAATTGACCCGTTTCAAATTTTTACAAAAAGAAAAATGATACAAAGATATGACATTTCGACCTGAAACTCCATGGCCTTGGCTTATTTTATGTGAAGAACAAGTGAAAGAAAAATTTTTTTTGACTTGACATTGATACAATACCCCTACACATTTATGTCCTTCATAGGATGTTCGGGTCAATTTGACCCGCATGCATACTACGCCTGACAGACAGACAGATACACACACTAACACACACACACACAAGCAAACACACACACACACACACACACAT
>JAJHUR010019363.1:8621-32569 GCA_027495735.1 Lutjanus campechanus | reverse complement strand
AAATCCGTCTGGGCAATATATTGATATTATATCGATATTGTGGTATAAATTAGATATCGTCTTAGATTTTGGATATCATGATATTGGCTAAGTGTTGTCTTTTCCTGGTTTTTAAGGCTCCATCACAGTACAGTGATATCATTTTCTGAGCTTACTATTTGCCTTTACATTCACATTATTTATCAAAAATCTCTGTGTAGAATGTTTTGCAAAAGCACCAATAGTAATCCCTCCAATGTTATTGTAGTATATAAATATTGATATTGCTGTATTTGGTCAAACATATCATATTTTATTTTGTCTCAATCACCTAAAGGGCTAAAATTAGGCCTCGAGTGCAGACCGCAGCTTAATAATTGTGGTGTGGACTCCTCCCTCCACTTGAGTCAGAACAGATTTTTATAGTTATAGTTATTGTTGTGGAAGGCCCTTTACTTCCATCATGCAATCACTGAAATGTTGAAATGATTCATAAAGACATAAACATGAATTGCTCCTACCAGAATGAATAGCGCATCTATACAGTTGTCTTGCCCTGCACAGCTCATCGTCTGATCTAACTGCACTTTGCGCAGCCTGAAAGGCCATCATTCAAAGATTATCCTTCTAACAGCCTCATTTAGTCTTTCATACAAAACTGTGATATGTGTCCCTGTATCCTGGGAAAAACACCGTCAATTAGAAAATGATTGGACCATCAACCAACTCCCCATGAGAGGCCAGATTTGTTGAGTTGAGTATCTCTGTGCTCCACTCTTGTCTTATCCTCCTAATCTTTCTGTAAAACTAGGTGGAGTCTTGTGAGACCCACAGAGTTTATTTTCACATTAAGGCCTGTATCTTATTATGTTGAAATATGTACTGATGTCAAACTAATCCCCCTGTCAGACACTGAACTATCTGGCTGAGCCAGTATCCTGATGTTGGCTAGACAAATAGCTTGAGGCTGTCAACACTGTTACCATCTCACGCCTGTACTGACTATTTATTCTTTGCACTTTCTCACACTCTCCTAAACCAATTTACCTGAATTATTCAACTTGTTGGAAAGTTAAATTCTTGCTACAAAATGTTATTGGCAGTCTCACCTGGCTACAGCTGTATTAACTTTATGGTGCTCAAAAACAACCTGAGCACTCCTTAAGTCCCTTATCCCCTGTTTTTATATCCACGTGTGAGTGTTTAGCCAGAGAGACAGAATGTTTTTAGTACAACTTTTTAAGGTAGGGTTTTCTTTGCGTGTTTTTTTTTTTTTAATGGAAAGCATATCAAGTAATAAAAAGGCCTAAGCAAATAAACTGGTTTCTTTGTCTCCTCGTCAGTCTGACAGGCATGACCTCCTTTGCTCCTCACAATTTCTCTTGGGTTGAACCCGGCAAACTGGCTGGACTGGCGTTGCCCAAGATGACATGTGAATACCAGTACCTACTGGACAATGGTATCAAACACCTGGTCTGCCTGTGTGAGAGAAAACCACCGTACCATGACACGTGCCCGGAGTTACAGCTGCACCACATCAAGATTGCGGACTTCACTCCTCCTTCACCGAGTCAGATAGATAGATTCCTCTCCATCGTGGAGGAGGCCAACGCCAAGGGGGAGGTAAGAACTCAGATACTTGATAGACTGTGCTTGACGGATGCTAATGCTTATTAAGTACTTTCAGGACTCTCCACGGTTGAGTCTAGCATTGTACTGTGCAGGCTCACAAGCCACAAGTGCCGTAACCTAATACATCTGGCATCAAGTTTACTTGACTGTTGGTGAAATTCCTGGCACAGTGGAAAGGAAAAACTGGCTTTCACAACCTCCCAGCTCCTCCAAAGTGCATGAATCAAAATGCAAACGAGGACAAAGCTTTAAAAGCCTTTGTCAGTGTATGGGATGGGATCTTTTTTTTGCAAAAGATCGAAAGAAAAGTAGTTGCCAGCTTTTCTGATAAACAGTTAATCATTTCAGTTATTTTCAAGCAAAAATGCAAAAACATTTCTTGATCCAGCTTCTTAAATGTGATGATCTGCTGCTTTTCTTTGTCATTTATGGAGCTGCGATGATTAATCAATTATTAATCGACTATTAAATTAATCGGCAACTATTTTGGTAATTGTGCTGTGGATTAAAGAAGACATTTGAGGATGTGATCTTGAGCTTTGAGAAATACTGAACAATATTTTTCAATGATTGTCTGACATTTTATGGATAAAACAAATAACTGATTCATCATGAAAATAATGAACAGATGAATTTATAATGAAGATAACTGGTATTTGCTGCTCCATTTATTTATTTACTTATTACAGTAAAGGGGCCTTGTGGTTTTGGACTGTTGTTTGGACAAAGGGAGCAACTTGAACACATCACTTTGGGCTCTGGGAAATTGTGATGTGCATTTTTCAATAATAAAACAATGATAATAAACGGAGGATGTGTGTGCTGTGTTACAGATGATTTATTGAAATAAATATCGTATTGTTGCTCTTCAGGGTGTGGGAGTTCACTGCTTACACGGTCATGGGAGAACAGGGACCATGCTGGCCTGCTACCTGGTGAAGACGAGGAAGATATCGGGGATCGACGCCATCAGTGAGATCCGCAGGCTGCGACGAGGCTCGATCGAAACTCACGAACAAGAGAAGGCCGTGGTGCAGTTTTATCAGCGCACAAAGTAACATAAAGGAACAGTTCAGACATAGCAATGTTTTTTTTTTTACAATTAATAAACATAAAATAAGCTGAAGGAGTGCCTCAAGTGTATGTAAATGAATACTTTATTATCTAGGAATAGAAAATACAAAAATGAAAGTTTAAAAAGGTGATTAAAAGATGTCCTTGACAACAATACTGAACTCAATATTAACATCACTCACAGTATGACCCCTGGGACACTTCACTAAGACAAACATTTCTACTGTAAATACAAACGTGCACTGCTTTGTTTACATGGTACTGTATACTGTCATTTGCTAGCACATCATTACTTTTGTTTATATAGATTATATAGACACTTTTCTCCCTTGCGTTTCTGTTTATGTGGCTTTAACCTTCATTTATGCACTGAAGAGACGCTGACGTTCCTTGAATGTGAGCTTTTCAGGAGCCGACGCTCTCTTGATTTTCTCCTCCTGGGTTCTGTGAATAAACAATGATGTTAGCAGGAATACTTGAATTTTATTATTGGGGAATCACTTACGGGGACACAAACAGTATCCTGTACTGTTTTAATATACTTATATAGTTATAGAGTGTAGTCTGCAGATTTATTTTACTCAGGGAGCTCTCTTAAAACTTTTTTGAAAGAATTAAATTGCAATAATGTGTCACTGTGTAAAAAAGTACAACTAGATTAAATTAAGAAGCTTTTTGTGATTGCACACAACTGTGCATGGAGTTTTCTGTGTCATTGAGTCATCATGAATAGTAACGCTGCATAAATAGCTGCTTGTTAGATTTGGTCAGACTTATTTTCTTCGACAGCTGTAAACTCACCCTTTTGAGGCCATGTTGTTAATGTCTTGACTTGGTCCTCTTGATCTTTGATCTGCCAAAAACATGGAAATGTTGTAATGTGCAATAAAATAATTTGTCTGATGAATAAATAAAGCTGAAATCAAAATATTATTTTTTCTTCAGTGTATTGGCAAACGATTACCTGTTATTGCCTTGTCTTCCCTGTGGGAGAGATGAGTTCCCGCCTGCTTTTCCAGCTCTTTCATTTCAGTGTTGACGTTCCCAGCAGAGCTTCTTCTGTTCTAAAGATGGAAAACAACACATAATAATTAGACAGAAATCATTGAGGCATATTAAACATAAACTTTATTATTCTGATTTCTCTGTCGGTAACAAAGAAGTATTTCTTTGTTGATAAAAGACAATCGTTCAAACTTTTTCAGACATGGTCACTTGCATATGTAGATTATTGATACATTTTCAGTATTCTTATGCAATTGACTTCATAAAGTGTTTAAGCAAGCACAGACATTTATGTATATTTACTTGAAAAACATGGTAATACATGACAATTATGGAGCACTAATTTATCAACACTGTTAAGTATAATTCATATATGTACCACATCTGTGAAGTCACTGGGGTCGCACGAAAAATGAAATAATCTAAATGTAAAAGAACAAGAAAATAAAGTGAAATAAAATAAATCAATGTGGAAAAATAAAGGCAAAAAATATACAGAATTTAAGCATTTTCATTTATTTTCATATTTATTTGTTCATTCATGTATATATGCATATAAATTACTATCTCTTACTACATATATATATGTATTTTTAATTTTTAAACATTCTTATATAATGTAATTTATGAGTACTTTAGCTTTTCTCTTTTGTTTTTGCTTGAATGAACACATGAATCCTGGCACTACTCAGTCTGGGCAAGAAGGTCCAGCAAAAGCCAGTTGATTGACAGCTTGAAAATGATGATAATTACTGTAGATTTTATCATTCATCTTAATATTTACACATTTGTTTACCTTTATGTACCTTGTTTGATGTCTTTTCTTTCCACCAACCCACTTTGTCTACTGCAGTTGGTGTTTTCCTACATTTCCCAGAATGCCTTTTCATAACATCAGGATTTCTTACTCTGACTCTTTTTCTACAAATATTTTTGGGTGGATCGTCCCTTTACCCGCTTCCTGTGTCACACCTCACCTGTACTCTTTTCTCCAGCTGCTGTATCGTCAGCATCATGTTCAAATCCTCATCTTCCTCCTCCTCGTCCTCCTCCTCGTCTCCTCTCTGCTGGATCTCCTGCAGCCTCTTCTGAAACTGCCACTCCAGGTTGAGCTTCCTGAGCCGGTCGCTCTCCTCCGCCGTGCGCCTCTCTTTAGCCTGGAGCTCCTGCACCTCCTGCTCCAGGAGCTCCACCACGTGAAGCCTCTGCTGCTTCTCCAGCCGCTCCTGGGCCTCCCTCCTCCAGGGGCCAGACAGCTCCTGAGGGTCTCTGTGCTTTGCAGGACCCGAGCTCTGCTTCTGCTGGGTGGGAGGCTCTTGGAAGGAGACATGTTTGGTTGGAGTGTTGCTTGCTTGTGGTTTTGCTCCTTGATCCCTGAGTGTGGTGGATCTGTGCTGGTGTGACAGGAGTGAGGGTGGAGGTAGCTTCTTGGTCGCAGGGATGGGACATGCATAAATATGAAGAGCTTGGTTTTGAGGACTCTTTTTAAGAGTTTGACTCTTCTTCACCGCCAGTAAAGATGAACTCTGGAAGGTGGTGAGAGGAGGGTTTGTGTGTGTGTTCACCGCTCTGGTTACAGGGATGTCTATGCGAATCGGCTGGATCGAAGGCGTAGGTGTTGGATGTTGTGAGAAAGGGGTTCTCCAGACACCGGCGCCACTCGTATGGCCGCCGTGCTGCTGTCGCTTTGTAGGAGAACAATCATCTGAGAGGATGTCATGAGAAGAAACACTTGAGCGAATTGGGAAAGATGAATAGTGGTTCATGGTTTGTTTTGCACGCTGCTCATTCTGCTCCCACAAGTTCTGCCTTTTGTCCAGCAGGGGGCCTCCACTGTCCATGCACAAGTTCTCCTGTGACAGAGCCTGGCGCTACAAGAGGAGATATAGAGGTTTTTATTACATTTACCTGTAGTGTAATGTAATTAAGTGCATTTCTTTAAGTACTGTACTTAGGTACAGATTCAAGGTGCTCCATTTTATACAACATAATACTTTTTCTCCATTGAATCTCAGAGGCAAATATGGCACTTTTACTCCACTACATTTGTCTTTTGTTTTGTTACTTTTCAGATAACAATGTTTAATACCCATCCTGTTCAGTGAAAACCACGTTCGTACAAATTTGATGATTTTGTTTTTGATTTTTTGTGATAAGCTGAAGGATTAAGTGTTGTTTTTGTGTCGTTTGAGAAAAAATTAGCCTACTTCTTAAGATAAACAATTTTTAAAATAATCCTCTTCGGTTGGCTTGAAAGCACACTGTCACAATGCTGAAAACAGGGCTCGTTTTTATCTGACACCAAGCAAAGACTTTTTAGAGTTATGTGGTTCTTACAGGACAGTGTGTTGACCTTCATCTACTCTAAGTAATACACTGACTGTGGATATGTGTCTCACACAACCCTACAACAAAAAATCCTAACTATCCCTTTCAGACTATTCGCACCTTCTAATAAAGACTTACCATTAAGGTCCTCTTTGTGGAGCTCTGTCCTTCTAAAGGCCTCAAAGACACTTTGAGTGTTTGCTGTTGTCGACTGGATTCAGACGACTTCTTGTCCTGAGATTTAGGGGTCGGAAGTGTCAAGTATTCCCTGTGAAATGTCTGAATACAGACATAAAATGTCAAGAAAAGGTCATTTAATTCAGTTAAAAACAGTGTATTCTTATAGCATTTCCTTACAGGTTGGACATATAGGTGACACTGTTCTCTATAGAAACTGAACACTTCACAAATATTACAAATATTAGATGGAGAAATCTAGAAAACTCTCACATCGGCAGCACGAAGGTTGATACTGGAGACAGCAGCCATGTTGTTCCCTCTCACAACAGGGTCACCAGGTTCATCTCCATCCTCAGGGCCAAAATCTGCTGAAATAAGGACAAAATAAATGGAGTTGATCGTATGATTCGCCCTCAAGCATTCAACATATTTCACATTAAGGCCTTTGCTGTTCGGGCCCAGCAGCGGTAAGTGATGAAAACAGAAGTGCACCCACTGGTCATGTTGGGGTTGGAGCGGTACAGTTGTCTGTTTCTCTGCATTATCTGTTCTTTCTTCCTTCTGCTGCTTCCGTGGAGCTGCTCCGAGGGACCAGGATCCACAACAGAGTACAGCTGGAGCATTTTACCATCTGGATAAGCATGGATGTTATCACCTAGTGAAGCAAAAGTTCTTAATTAGAACCTGAAGAGAAAAAAAAGGGGGAAAAAACCTCAAACAATTTATTGTGTATTTACCTGTAGTGTGCTCTGAGGCTGGTTCACTCAGCAGAGCCCCCAGGCCGTGGTAGCTCGCTCCAGACTTTGCAACCTGTAAGGTCACAACGGGGCCGGTTTGTATCATGATAGCTGCTGCCCTGAATCAATACAAGATTTATATGGTTATTTCACCATTTTATTGCCTTAATAAACTGTACAGACTTTGTTTATCTAATATTATTTGTTCTTCTTTCCTGTCATATCTTCAGCCGTTCTGTCTCAATTAAATGCACAAAAGCCACAAAATATATGAGATTATCTGGGTCTTGATCTGAGAATAACTCTTTTATGTTGAACAAGTTTTAAGAGTGAAGATTATGCTGCTATCCGTAAACTGTTTCATAATATTATCTGAGGAAAAATACTTCGTATTGATTATTGAGTATTGCACTATAGTTACACTATTCTCTGTGACTTGGTCTCACTTTTATTTAACTTAATAAAAACAAGATAAAAAAAAAAGAAAGGTCTGCTACATGCTCTCTGCTCTGCACAGCAGTGTTTTGAGCTAACATGCTCACACAAGACAAGGCTTTTAGCAGCTGGCTGATACTACCATGCTATTTAGTATGTCAAAAAGATTTAGTATGTTCCAATACATAGTGGGCCTACATCAAAGGCAGTATGCAAAAAATATCAGGATGTCCGACTGCTTCCAGTCGCATTTTGCAGTATGAACACCAGCGTGATTTTCTGGCTGTTCTGAAGGACAACAGAAAATATTCACATCAACTGAGCTGCTGAAAGAGCACAGACAGATGACAACTCACTGATGCTGTCTTCAAAATCACATACTTTTTCTGTTTACTTCAAATTTTGTGCTGTGGACTGCGACAACTGTATGAGCAGAAAGCTGCTGTTCATGTCCAATGTGAAACCCTAATTCAATTATGAGTTATTATTTTAAATGTTTCCTAAATCTAACCAAGTCGTAGAATTCAGATGTGACTTTGGTGGTTTCATAAGTACGTACTGTTGCATACAGTATGCACACAATTGGGCAATGCTACTATACATTGTGCCTTGAACTTTGACCCTCTTGTTCATGTCCAATGTGAAACCCTAATTCAATTATGAAGGCAAACCATCGACGGAACTTCTCACATGTGCAAGGTGCTTCAAAATACAATATGAAGCAACAGCGTGTACATATCTTGCGAGTTTCTCAAAGGTTTACCATGTAGACATAACCGAAAGTTATTAGGAATTCGTCCTCTGGAGGCAATGAAAGTACAAACTTTCATGGTCATCCAACCAGTGGGTGTTGAGATATTTCAGTCTGGACCAAAGTGGTGGAACAACTGACCAATAGACTGCCAACACCATTTTAAGTGCCAAGCTGCGAGCATGACTAGACAAACTTTTTCCAGCCAGTTGTATAACAGGCTGATATGTGGTTACCTTTCTTGGCTGAGGCCGACCAGGCTTTGACCGTCCACGCTCAGCAGCTGATCCCCAGCTGTTAACCTGCCATTCTACACAAAGAAGAGACACGAGATTTTACCTTATTATTCCAAACTCTCCTTGTATAATTCCATTAAAATAATTCTTTACATTGCACATCAAGTTCAATCAAAAATGTGTCTGATCTCACCATTTCAGCCGGTCCTCCCTTGACAATAGATTTGATATAAATCCCAAGGTTACCTTGCCCCGCTCCCTGTGGCAAAATAAGAGGGGAAGACATTAATTAGTTGAGACGTTCAGCAGATATTTTTCATGTTTGAACAGTTCCAGTAAGTGAACACATCACAATTAGGAAAAAAAAAAACATGTTGGCAGAACCGAGGCAGTCACCTTGGCAGCCACAATGCTGACCCCCATCCCACTGTTGAGAGGTTTGTTCAGTGTGATGGTTATAATCTGTGGCTCTCTGTGACCTGTCTATTGATGAAAACAGAAATATAATAATATGACAGCTTCTTAAATGCTTTCCTTTATGTTAAAATTTAATTATATTGCAACACATCTGAGCAGTCTGTCGTTTTTCTTACCAAGATGCTGCTCTCTGCAGAAGAAGCTGGCTCACTGAAGTACACGGTCCAGTCACCTTTGGAGTTCGGCTGGGATGTTAAAGAGCAGAGACCTGTGAGAGAAGGATGTTATTCAGTCCAAATGTCTGACAACGAACCCAGTTTGCCTGTGTTCATCTTACGTACGATACATTATATACTTTTTGCAAATATCCCATAGCTACCTTTCCGGCAAACAGGCTCCAAAAATTCCCTAAGCCCTGGAGGGATTCCTCTCACAGTGTCACAGGAGTATCCTCCCTCCGGCAGCAGGAAGGGCAGCTGGAGGTCGAGGCTCTCCTGCAGCTGGATGTCCCGTCCTTCGCTCCGAATCAGGTTATCTGCAGAGGCCTCCGCAGCCGTCACCACAGCATCGATCAAATCCTGCAGCGAGGATGACAAGTGGATCAGACAGCGGAAACATTTCAGGAAAAAGGTCGTTCTGGTGTCTAGATTGGCATTTGTCATTCTGCGACAAGGCTTCGGGGACGGGACATCCAATCTGTCTGCTGTGACCCTGAGACAAATGCTGATGACCTTCCTGCTGATGACCCTGACCGCTGACCTCCTGGGAGAAAAGACAATATTAAAGTGATGTATGTGAAGTAGAAACTGTTGTAACAGTAGTGAAAGTTAGGTGGAAAGTAACCAAGGACTCTTACTCAAGGACTGTACTCATACAGTTTTGAGGTATTTATACTCTAACTTCTTCTTACTTCTTTTATTTAATGCTACTTTATAGATACTTTACTACATTACAGAGGAAATTATTGTACTTTTCATTCATTTATTTCAACATTGCAGATAAAAATTCAACATAAAAAATCTACAACTATCTAAAGTAATATCACACACTGTAATCAATGAAACTACTAAACAGTAATGAAGTTAAAAGCTCCACAACTAAACATTAAAGTCCTGTTTACACAGAAATGTATTTGTAATTATCAAATAATATGTAATGATAATATTAATGGCCGTCTGTTGCATAATGAGGACTTTTGTTTTGAATACTTTAAGTACAATTTGTTGACAATTCTTGCAAACTTTACTTACTTCTTACTTAGAAAGTGAGAATGCAGGACTTTAAAGGGGACCTATTATGCTTTTTCATCGTTTCTGAGCTATAAATGTTGTTATAATGTTGCATACTCGTGTTAAACGATGCCACCGCGTCAAATAAACGAGGTTTGTGCATTTGGACGTGAGCCCCGCGGCCGTTTTGGACGGCTCTGAAACGCTCTGTTTTGCCGAGTTTTTTATAACAGAAGGTAACATTGACGTCAATCCGTTCCCAACTCGCTTATATGGTAATGTCCCGGCATAATGCTCTGAGCCTGCTGCAGGCTGCCTGGCTGCCGTCTCCCCCGCTCTGCTTCGGGAGTTGTATCGCTGTGCGCGGCTGCTCTCTACGACTTCACAGTGTTAGCAGTTAGCACCAGGCAGAAGTGGATAGAGTTGCTTTTTCACGGCCAGCAAAATAGAAACACCTCTGTGTTTGTCTGTCTACGGCATTTCACACGGACTGTTTGTCAACATGAGCCAGTGCGAAACTGGATTAGCCGAAAACGAAACACATACACCGCAGAGATAAACAGGTTATGACAATAACAAGCTGCTCCTACCATTCAGAGACGTCATGAAGTAACCTCTGTTCTGGAGAAACTTCGGGATCCAACACATACGGCTGTATTTCAAAATTTTCAAAAGAGTAAAGTAATAAAGTTTACTCCTGCACAGAGCCCGAGGCTCTCTGCTGCTGCAGCGGTATAATGAGGAGGCGGAGTTCGGCACCGCTCGGCAGCAATTCGGAAGTCCTCGGGAAAAAGCTGGGGGGTGGAGTAAACTACACGGCCCGTTTTTGGCGCGAGGAGAAAAGAGGAGAAAAGAGGAGCAGAAAGAGACAACGTTCTGAATATCTACAAAGCTTTGTGTGCGGGTAATCGCATGTAGCTGCTCTATAAGAGTCCAAGACTCAGTACAAAGGCCCGAAAATGAGCATAATATGTCCTCTTTAACATTGTATAGACTTAAGCCAAAGATCTAAATATTTTCTTTCACCACTGGCTGTAGCAGTAAGTAAAACTAAACAAAATACTACACTGCGCTGAGATGTAAAAGAGTAGAAGTATAAAGGTGTCTACTCAAATACAGAGCACAAGTACCTCAAATTTGTACAGTGATATTCCACTTTGTGAAAATAAGCCATTCAGTATGTACTCACCACTATGCCGATGTGATGATGGGTGAAGGTCTTCAGTTCACAAAACAATCCTGGAGTTTTAGGAGAAACAGGGTTGCAGCCTCATCCAGTACAATGGCAGTGAGCGGTGACCACGGATAAAACGTTAAAAAAAAAAGCACACAAAACAAACACAAAATGTCTCCATCCTGCTTGTGTGATGTAATCCAAGTGTCCACGAGCTGAGACATTAAAAATTAACCGCAAAAGATGCCATTTACGCCATGTTTTTAGCAGAAATGTCAACTGTAGCATGTAGCCGGTAGGGTGTAAACATGGCGCCGATCTCGCGAGACTTCCGCACGTGCGTCCATTAAGATATATACAAAGTCTCGCGAGATCGACGCCATGTTTACATCCTACCGGCTACATGCCATAGATATCTATATGCTACAATTGAAATTTCTGCTAAAAACATGGCGTAAATGGCGTATTTTGCGGTGAATTTTTAATGTCGCGGCTTGCGGACACTTGGATTACACCACACAAGCAGGATGGAGACGTTTTGTGTTTGTTTTGTGTGCTTCTTTTTTTAAGGTTTTATCCGTGGTCACCGTTCACTGCCATTGTACTGGATGAGGCTGCAACCCTGTTTCTCCTAAAACTCCAGGATTGTTTTGTGAACTGAAGACCTTCACCCATCATCACATTGGCATATCACTTTAAGTACAGTATTAGAGTAAATGTAGCCCTCCAGTCACATTCCACTTCTGGCAGTAGCTGTGGCGGTTGTTTTTGTAGCAGCAGTAGCAGGAGTTGTCATGGTAACAGCAGTGGAACCAGTTCTCTCAAAAGTTTGATAGCCTATTGCTATTAGTGGACACTAGTTCACTAGTTTTATTGTAATATAACAAAGCCTGCAACAGAGGGACTGTTGGACTGATATGGGTTAGCTGGATATATCCATTGATAGATATTAGTAAACTATCACACGCGACGCCCCGCCCACCACTGCCGCTGAACGACATTCGCCCACACCTTTCGTTAGCAGTTGGTCAGCTAACAGTTTCGCCAACATCACAAATTTATCTTAATTTGGGAGTCCTTAGTTTCCTGCCCATGGCCACGACTCTCAGTTTGCTTCACCAAGGTAAGTGTCCATTGCTAATATTTAGTTATAATGCGAGTTGGTGCTTTTGTTATGTTCAGTTGGTGTTTGTGTGTTTGGCGGGGCTAACGGCTCCTAACGGCTGCTAGCTAACACGATCCCACTCTTTTGAGCTTGACAGTTTAATTTCTGTTGGATCTTGATAACGTTAGTTGCTTTGTGCTTTTATGCTGTTGTCATCTAACCTTAACTAGCTTCACTACTTTCGTGAAGTTTTTGCATTGGTATCAAATGTGAATTACCCCTTGTTGTGGATTAGCTAATTGACACTAGCCACAGTTGCGCCTTGTTATATAACTACTGGTGTTATCTTTAGTGTTAACCTAACTTAACGTTAAATGCAAATGACAGCTACCATCCATTTGTCTGACAATTTTTGAAAAAAACTAGCAGGTCTCTTAACAATCTTACTATGTTATCAATCGATTAGCCAATAGAGAAAAAAAAAAAAGATTTTGATAATTGATCATTTTTTAAGTCTTTTGTTTGTTTTTTATGATCCTAAATGAAGAGTATTTTGGTTTTAGACAGTAAAGGACGTAATTTGAAGTCACTTTGGCCTCTAGTAAATTGAGATGAGCAATTGTCACATTTTTTCGACATTTTATAGACTTAACGATTAACGTTAATTGTGTAAGTGATCGTCAGATTAATTTAAATTAAATTAATTGTTAGTTGCAGCCCTAACCACAAAGCATACCATTGTTTTCACACAAACTCATATTATCATTCCAACTAACCACATAAAACTAATTTTTAGGTTAAATTGCATTTATTTAAAGATTTTTTCTAAACCGAACCCTAACAAAGATGGCAGCTGGAAATGAAGTAGCTCTCTCCCTCCTTGATTTATGTGGCTAAAGAAAAATGCAAAAGCATCATTGGGTATGAAAATATAAGAAAAATGAAAAGAATATAAGTGAGAGGGCCATCAGAGGCTCGAATGTACATTAGAGGCACAAATTGGAAATATTGTGGTTGCTTTGATATTCATAGTAGAGAAATATGAATTGGGATATTTGTTTGAATAAAACTGTTAGGGGCTGAATTGGATTGGTGGCATATTTCCTTATAGATTGATGCGGCTATGACAGATGATAAATCCAAGCTCTGCAAGAGGGAAATATTGTATGTGACGTGATGATCTCACACACAGCCCATTCACCGAATTAACTCATTGTAACATTGGCTAATAGAGACTTACCATAGCTTTTGTCACACATCGTGTGGGTACATTCAAATTTTCATTACACACTTCAAATTCAGCAAAATATTAGAGAAATATTTCACTTTAAACCAATTGGATTATGTGACAACTGGCTTTACTATTCCTCATATATTATTTAGTCATATTCATCATCATTATTAATTATTCATATTATTAAATCTATACTGCTGCTCTCCTGTTCTGTGGTTGATGCTGCTGCTACATAGAAGCCCAAATATCGACTCTGTATATCACATACTCTCTGTTCACATAAAAAAAAGCTCTGATCTGAGCTCTGATTAGTAGCAGTACTTTCATTTCTACTGGCTATTCCGATATCAAATATGTCTTGAAAGGATTAGGCCTAGAAAGCAGCATTATAGTTTCCAACAGAGAAAACAAGAGAAGCATGGGAGGAAATGGAGGAATACATGAGAAGTACTCACAGGGGGGATGTGAGGCTCATTGGTTGCATAGAGGTAGCCAGCTAGCAACGTCTGCAGCTGCAGTGAGTTCAACTTGAAACAGGTATTCTGGATGTCCTTCGCGTCTTTCATTGAGTACTTATTCATGGTCAGGAGCATGGTTGCCTAGAAACAGCCAGGCAATGCTATTTTAACAGTTGTACTGACTGAAATATATGCTCTGACACGTAATTAAACCTGAGGTAAAAACTGCAAGGCATAAAGAAGTTCAAAAATGTATTATCTCACAAAGAAGCTCATATAATAAAGGTAGAAAAGAACATTTGATGCAGGTCTTTGGAGTTTTTGAGGTAAAAACCTCAAGTATGTTTGTGGATACAAGACATCCTGTTTTTTTTTAACAGCTTAAGCCTTGTTTTTACCAATATTCAGCCATGTAGTACAGGCAGGGACTGACCTGGATAATGTGTCCAAGGTGGCAGTCAGCAGCCAGCTCCAGGCCCTGCCTCTCCGCCCAGACTTCGATGGCCATGAGCCTCTGACGGAGAGCAGCTCCCCAGTAGTGGGAGCGCAGGCCTGGAGTGTTGGCCTCTGGGCTCATGAGCTGGTTGAAGAGCCAGACACTGATGAAGTGAAAGAGTTGGGAGAAGAGCTGGATGGTGAGGGCAGGGTTGACCCGACAGCGGCGTAAAAGAGACATGGTGTTCATCAAGGTGTTCAACACCATTTCTGTGACAGAAAAGACAAAAGTTTATACTGTAGCATTTGCAAGGCAAAATGTCTTGCAACATCGCAGCTCTTTTAAGAGTCTAAAACAGATAGTTTGGATTATTTGTGGGGTTGTATGAGGTCATTGTTGCCTTGATGGGTTAGTTTGTTTGTGCTATTGTGTGACTTCAGTGTTTTAAAAGGTTAAAAGGTTCTGATTCACCAAAGTCACATAATTACACAAACTAACAGATTGAAGCAGCGGTAGATCAGCAACTCCTGGATTCTGCAGGGTAAAATAGCTGATTTTGAAGTGGTGAAAACATTCTAAATATAGCTTATTCTTTTGGATAGGCCTCTTTTAGGTGGCTAAAATTCATTTAACTACTGACCTTGTCCACAACAGTACATTGCTTAGCTTCCAATACAGATACTCCGAGTGCTTCTTCAAACTGGGATGTGCCAAAGGCTGTCCATTGTAGGTAACTGACTGACTATAGATAGGTACCTCATACAACTCAAAAAAAATCTGACCTACCAACTATCAATTTTATGGTGTACTGAGTAAGATAATTGATAATTGGTAATTGCTGCAGTATTTATAAATAAACAAACATTTACCTATACCGGCTGGCAGTGGGCCATGTTGCTCAGGATCAATCAAAAAAGTTGGCAAGTGCTTTCTTAACTCATTCTGTAGGCACTGTAGCAGGCAACTTAGGGGAACAAAACACATATGAAAACAAACATTTTACTTTGTACATTATGTATAGCATGCATAAGCACATGTTTTCTGTTTGGATCAGGCGATAATTCATTCTTTATAGAAAGTATTTACAGACAAAGATGTTGAAATGTTGAAATAACAGCATTGAAGTGCTTTTGTAAACTGTGTGGTTGGGATTTGGGAGTTCAGAGTTGCTATTGCAGTGAGAAACCTATTTTTAAAGGCGGTTTGTTTTGGTGGCAGGAGACTTGTAGTGCCTTCAAGAGGGCAAAGGCTTGAATAGGTAAAGACTGGGGTCAGGTTTGATTTTTAGCTGCACTGTTGATTACATGTTTTCAGTACAGTGACTCATTTGATAGGTGGTGTAAGGCTATGTTGTTGAGTGTGTGCTGCAGTTTCAGTTTGGATTCAAATCACTGAATCTCCACGGTCACGTCCGTTGTCTGTACCTGTAAGCTTTGTGCACCAGGTGGGACAGATCCAGCTGACTTTGCTGTGTGAGCGGGCCGAGGTCTTTGTCATGCTTGAGGAAGTTTAGCAGCTCAGAGGAGTTGGCCATCCAGAAGGCGAGAGCGCCAGCGATGGCCTGCTGCCTCTGCAAGGCAAATATAGCAGCAGTGTCATGTAAACTCACAGAACACCTGGCAGACGTGACTTTGGTCTCTGTGTGCTTATAAACTGTCATGTATTCAATGTGTGTGAAAGTAACACAAGTACGAGTTTTCTTGTTATACTTGCCTGGATGACCTTCCCTGTCATGGCCACCATTTTGTTTGTGATCAAGGGTACACTGTGTGTCTGCCCTGAGGGTGGAGAGCCTCGCCTGTAGTGGCATTGCAGAGCAAAGCGTCCAGCAGCATAGAGGATGTATGCAGGTGAGAGCTTGAAATGAACTGTGGAGCTGTTGGTGTAATTTATGACTGCAGACAGGAAGGCTTCCTCAGCTGAAATGTAAAATACGCCAGCAGGGGGCAGGAGGACATTATGAGAGGGAAGACTGTGAGCTCACAGCTGACAAGTCAAACTAGAAAATAACACTGTTTGATTCATACTCACAGATATCACAGAATTTAATTCCAATTGGTAATCCAGGTTGATCAGAAAAGTCAGGATAAAGACTTCCTGTGTGCTTTACTCCTGTATTTTAGCAAAGAGAAGTCATATGAGGAGTATAAAACAGTGATTTGAAGCCATCTTAATCATCTTAATCTAAATTAATTAGACTGTATTGTTCATAATCATTTATATTTTTCTAAAATATACAAATTACTTACCCGGGGCAGCATGCCTCTGTTGCTTTTTGTTTTCATTTTTTGTCTCATGGTTAGAGACACAAATGCTGTCATTGTTGTTCAGTGGCTTTTCAGTTGACCTGGATATTTGTTTAAAGGGGTGGATGTTATGTTATTCTGTCGGTTAGTTGGGCCTGAAGCCAGTAGTCTGGAAAATAAAACTTCATACTGAACAATGAAACATGTTACCCATTTTCATCCTCTGAAAACTTGCTGTCAGCTTCTTTAGTTTTGTTCTTCTCTTTCCTCTTTTCTTTTCTTGACAGTGTCCTCTTGAAGTTTTGGATCACGCCTCCCTTTTCCTTCTCGTGACAGTTTTCCTTTATTGTTCACAACACACATAGATATGAGATTATGTGTGAGTGAAGAGAGAGCGAAACTGCAGACTAGATCAGTGGTTTGAGTTTTACCTCCAAACTCTCGTTGTCTTTCTTGAGTACAAAACGTCCTTCTCTGTTGTCCGTGGTCCAGTTTAATTGTACAACCAAAGGCCTCTCATCCAGATCCAGTTTACGTTCTTATACCACACACAAGAAACAGAAAAATGGTCAGAGCATATTCTTTAATCAGCTGACTATAACCCCACCCACTGTAGCTCTCATCACTGAACAGTTAAATCACATTAATTGTTTTAGATACACTGATATACAGTGTGTGTGGCTATTTTTGACATACTGCTTCATATTTCATTGAATTGTTTTAAATGAACAACTTGGGGATGTGACTAAATTATGTTCAGAATAAATCTTTACAATACTTTGTTGATTAGCTAATCAGTTCATGATTTGGTCTAGTTCAAAACCCCCAAATATTAAATTTACTATCAAATGACATAGTGAAGCAAGTCATCACAAAGCTGAAGGCTGAAAGTAGCACATTTTTGGTTGAGAAATAAATGATTAATCAATTATCAAAATTAAGGGTTGACCAATGTGGTGTTTTCAGGGCCCATACTGATTATAAGTTATCAAAGAAACTGATAACAGGTATATTTTTGAGGTAAAAATTAAAATCTTGGTGTCAGAATTTAGAATGAAATAAACTACATCACAAAGCTTTGTTGAAATGCCTTTAAGCATATTCTCAATTAAAATATAACTTTTCAACATTCAACCAATCAGAGTGTTGTGGGCAGGACATTGAGATTGAGGACCACAGAATTGTGACTACAGACACAGAGAAGGCTGCATCAGCGCCACTTTTAAATCAATTTATCCTATCAGCAATCTGATTTTTAAAAAACACAGACTCCAATAATCAGAAATGCTGGGCGGGCCGATAATCAGTCCATGTCAAATCAGAATTCTTGCTGATTAATTTTCTGTCGTCCCACGTCATTATTTGACTTATTGTGTCAACTCTAAACAAAATACAACAATGACATATACTTGTTATCAATAATCAGTATAAGAATTTAGGGTATTAATCCTATGTTCCATCAAAGAGGAAAAGAAGCACCCAGGCTCAGAATCTAAATGCATTTCTTTCACCTGGAGTTACCTGAGTTTAGTAATTACCTTTATTAGTGTGGATCTCATACAGGGAATAACCACTGGTCAGCATTTTCAGGTCAGGCCTGAATTTCTCTGCAAGAGTTTCGATAACCTCATGAGTTGAAAAGCTGCTGCAAACACGCAGGCACTTTGTGGCCACATTTCCTCCAACATGATCCTCAAAGTAGAAACGCATCACACCATGAAACTCCAAGTTCTGTCAGAAAAGAGAAAAACATTTTTAAGTGTTGAAACCATATTGGTGAGTAGGCTAAGAGAATGAAAAGGAATAAACCCTTTTATAAAATGCTGCTTTGAATTTAGGAATTATACCAGGTAACGTAAATTACAATCTATTAAAACTTATAAATATTTGATAGCTAGTTGTCTTCTCGCCCTTCTTGTATTAAATCAAGCAATCAACTATTATTGAGCTTTAAATCTTAATTAAAAAACAGGAATCCATTCGATACCATAAGAGAAAATCAGTTTCATGAGGGTTGCAGTTGTGGCTTAACAGGATGCAATGTAATTGATTCTTCCGCTCGGGTAAGTGCATGTATGTTCAGTAGGGGGTGACCCCAGTGGGGCTTTAAATGCAATGTTTCTATTTTGCTGTATAGAAACACGGAGGAGCAGAGAGGCAATAGAAGAAAATGTAGCAGGACAGAATAATCCAATGTTTAGTCTAATGTGTGTTTTAATTCCAGGGCCATATTAAACATTTTTGGGGCTCTACATAGGGTCACTCTCCACACCTTCACCACATTAACTCCCGATAGAAAGCCTGAAAATTGAAACTCGATGGTCACAACAAAGGAAGATGTAAAATGCACCAAACACTTGATCATTGATCAACACTAATAACTATCTTGCTAGTGTTACGAGTACTAGTACTTCAATTACTGTAGTATTTCTGTTTCTAATTTTAGTTGCATAAATAAGTCTGCCTGTGCATTTGCATAATTACAGCTTCATAATGTTCATAGTCTAAAACATGTTGAAAAACAGTGAAATATGTCTGCTGTAATTTCTCACAGCCCAGGGTGATTTTTGAAATTGCTTGTTTGGTCCAATCAGAACTTCAAAACCTGAAAATATTCCATTCACCACAATGAACAATAAAGAAAAGTATCAAATCCTCAAATTGGAGAAGCTGTCTGCCCATGAAGACAGGCTATTTTGCTAGTTTGTTTACTTTGTCTCTCTTCTCTACAGTGTTACATTGGCACTGTGGCAGCCTGCCAGCAGCTGTCAATCACGCACACACCAACACCCTTCAACTGTCTGAAAGGAACATTTCTGATATTTCCCCCATTTTTTTCCTCCTTTTAATAGTAAAATAATAAGCCTAACAAAAAAAAAAATCGAAAACATATTGTCATTACTTTTGACAACAAATGGGGATGACTGAATGTCATTTCAACCAGCACACAATGCACTCAAATTATGTTCTGTAGTGAATTAAATATTTTCTCTCTAAAGCAACTGCTTCCAATTTTTAAATTACCTTTGTGACACGCAGTTCATAGTTCATAGTATAGTGTATGAATCTATTAAGCACTTTAGTGTTGACATTAAAAAAAGTTGGATAAAACATGAATAATTTAATAAAGCACAGTTAAAGTAGTGGAGTAAAAGTATAAAATCTCATAAAATGTAAGAAGCATCCCATTACCTCAACTCTACAGCATACTAAAGCACAGTACAACAAACATACTTTGTGGTGTGGGTCATAACTTGTTATAAATGCATCTTTACATATAAACCTGTGGCACTGACAGTTGTATGGAGGATAAAGATTAACCCAAATGTAAACAGATTTTCTGTGGTTTATGAACCCTGTCTGATGTCTGCAGACGACTCACCTCATCAGGTTGGCTGATTTCAAACAAGTCCAGTCTGTTGTTGTTCCACTGTCTGATGACTTTGGCTAATTTCTCTCGCTCTTCCTCCTCCGGCATTTTTCACCTATTAAAGTCAAAGTTTCTGTCTGACTGGCTGCTGCTGATTTTTTTCCGGAAAAAGACAGAGAAGAATATCCTGAGTCAGACAAGCTCTTGTCTATCCTTGGTATTTCATCTGTGAGGGCAGCACCCCTTCCTCAATCTATTCCCCATTAGTGATAAACTCATTGTACTGTGCAGTGAGTTCTTAAACATAATTGCCTACTTCATCCCCACATCCCCTCTCCAAGCCCCCACAGACCCTCTGACCTCATTTAACGGGTCAGTGGATCTTTGTTATGTGAGGCAAACAGTTTCCTAATCGTATATATGTCAAAGGATTCCCATCTTTGTAGTCCACCACCAATTTTAATCTGTCGTTTTCTCTTTATTATCATTTCTCTGAGCAAAAACGGTCATTCTGATTTCCTACAAGAGTTTGTTGGTGCAACTATTTACATGTAGGCCTATTTAACTAGTTTTAATACATCTTACTCATGCTGTAGAAGTCATCATGTGATGGTGACAGTTAGAGCTGCCATCATTAGTTAATTAATGGCTTAGCTGATTGAAAGAAAATTAGTTGCCAATCATTTTGATCTGATTGATTAATCTTTCCAGTCAGTTTTCAAGCAAAGATGAAGCATTTTCTGGTTCCATCTTCTTAAATGTAAGGATTTGCTGCTTTTCTTTGTCATGTATGAAAGTAAACTAAGACTGTTTGAGTTTTGGACATTTTTTTTAAATTGTTTTACATTTTATAGACTGAATTATTAATTGATCATTTTAATAATATAGATATTATAGATAATTATTATTGGTAATTATTAATTGTGATTATTATTGAAGTTAGTTCGTTGTTAGTTGTAGCCCTACTGACAGTATGCAGTGCGAGTCTCAGACATTTTCACAGTCACCATGAGAGATCTCCACCCTCTTTTTCACAGTGACACGGATATTTACGCTTGAGGGAATCCCACTTCTCATGCATACCACTGATTTTCAACACAATTTATGGTCTTCCCATTCAGTCAACACTATGTATGTAGGGCACCTTTTGTTGTCAGCTCTGAAGCTTTCTGCGTAAACCTACAATAGGACAAAAGCTTCAACAAAACCAACCCTTAATTAGATATACAGTATAGCATTAAAAAACAGAACAATCAACAGTATTGTTGTCTGGATTTTTGAAAATGCAGAGAAGACGCCTTTCAGTAGGAAAAACATAGTTTCTGTTATGATCATCCATTTTAGAAATGAGTACAAGGCTACAGGCCATCAGCATAATTCTTTTTATTTACATTGATGAAATAGAAAGAAGTCAGAGGTTGCATAACTTTGTCAAGGTTACATAATCTTCCAATATTTTTTACACAATCCCAACTCCAAAAAAGATGTGACACTGTGTACAGCATAAGTAAAAACAGAATGCAATGATTTTCAAATCCTTTTCGAGCTATATTCAATTGGAAACAGTACAAAAGAAAGATATTTATTATTAAAACTAAAAAACTTAATTGTTTTTGTACACACTCATTCTCAATGTTTTGTACACTGCTCATTGCTAATGAGAAAGAGAGAGGAGAGATACTGTAACAGATTTGTCACTGTTGGATAAACAATTTTTGCCAAACTGGGTGTCAGAACAGAGGCAGTAACTGCTGCAACCAGATCATTGTCACATTCAGACACTCTAGTTTTCACTCACATATAGAGTAAGTGTTTGCAGTGTAGAGCCCAGCTAAGGAGAGTAAGGGCCCGATCAGACAGAGCACTGTTTTGGTGAGAGGTGTCTTTTTACAGTTGTTTTCTACAGGCAGTAAGCATTTTGTGCCCTGGGTGCCTCATGTTTTTGACATCGTCTTGAGTTGAAAAAACATCAACTCAGAGCAGAAAAGGGCCTGACATAATTTGTGTTTTTTTTCCCGTTGTCCAATCGGATTAATTGAGAAACAAACCTTCTGTAGTTTACAGATGCTCGAAAATAACAATTATGGAGGAACAATTAGTGGTGGCTGGTGCTTAATATCCAGAGCTGTTCAATTTTACCAACCGTAGTTACCATGATCTGAACAGAAACCAGCAGGCCTGGAGGTAAATAGTTCAGTACTTTTTCAGGTAAGTTGTTTTCATTCATTTAAACCGTAACAAGAACTAGTAACGCAGTCTTTTTTTAAAAAAAGCTAATGGTAGCTCACTTTCAATATCCCCCTTTGCAAGCTACAAGCTGTCTCCCTGTGTTTCCGCCTCTCTCTGAGGGTCTCATAAACCCACATGGATCTCCGTTTCCCTGCATCCAGCGTAGTTTTTTGTAAATGGCCTCTAGCAATTAAAAAAATAAAAAGATTTAGGTCGGAGTTTATTGCACAGTGAAATCATGTTTAGGCTAAATACAGGCAAGGAAACCAACTATTTTTTTTGTTTATTGAGGATAGATGAATCGATCATTGCCTTGCAACAATGATTTTAAAAAAAGCACCGCACTGCTCTTTTTACACTCCTTTTAGTACAACAGCTTCAACAAAAAAGGCAGTGCAGTGTACCTTGCATTTTGCATCAGATGCAACACTGCAGCAGCAGCAGGCTGAGACAGTAGGGTACAGTAAAGAAAGGATCAGATTTGTTTAAGATGATAGCAATCCATTAAAATACACCTGTATCAGCCTCTGTACTGATATTTAGGATCAGGTCTGAACACTGCTAATACATAGGAAAAGATCATAGTTTCATGGAATTTCATGGAAAATATAGGTTATCATAAGACTTATCCTTTAAGCGTAACTGTAAAGTGTTATGGTTGGGTCTGGAATGGCTACAAAAAACAAACTTGCAAAAACAATAATGTATTTTATTTAAATCAGTAACAGACAAATATATAGTATCACAAACAACATGGATCAAAATCTACTGCTCTTCTAGAAAGTATCTGAGGTGAGAGGTTGCAAATATATAGATCCTTTTGAATTCCTAGCAGCCCCCTGTGTTTCATCCCCTCACAGTGCAATTCTCTAGTTAACACCTTTAAAGCCTTAGAATATCTAATATAATACAAGGCTGCACTAACAACCACTAGCATATTTGACAAAACTTAACATTGGCTGTACATCAATACACAGGACATCATGTGCATTGTAAACACAACACATACGTAGAAAATAATCAAATAATGTTCCAGCTCTTCAAGGCTTCAATCATATCATGAAGTCCTTTCTCTCCACATCCTTTAACTTGACTTTCGCCCTGTGAGAAAACACAAACACACAAGAAAGACACAGTAAGGAATAAAGAATCAACCTTTCTGCTGCACATACCTTGTTGTAAATCTAGATTTACAAGTATATTCTTGTCTCTCAGACATTACCAATTGTCACCTTTTTTCACACCTTTCTTGCCATCTCCCCCCATCTTTGACACTGTCTTCCTGCTGTGCCATAAACACTTTTCTGCTTGATTTATTTATCTTTGTCTTTCCTATTATCCTCAAACATTTCTGGCATAGATAGAGTTGTATTTGTTTTCTTCTGGCTGTTGGTTTGGCACTGCTTAGTAATGGTGCCTTGTAATGTTGGCAACCCATGAATTGCCCATGAACTCATTATATTATACATATACATATACGTCTTAAAATCAGCATGCAGCTCCAGTCACTTCAGTTAAAAACCTCAGACCAGGCCAGGAATCTGGGTGTTGTCATGGATTCAGACCTGAATTTCAAAAACCACATACAAACAATTACAAAGTCAGCATACTATCACCTCAAGAATATTTCTAGAATTAAGGGACTGATGTTGCAGCAGGACCTTGAAAAACTTGTCCATGCATTTATCTTTAG
>JAJHUR010019269.1:3436-34370 GCA_027495735.1 Lutjanus campechanus | reverse complement strand
TGTTTTTCTGTCTTCTGTTCATTTGTATTTTTCTTTTCCTCCAGAGGATAAAATGTGATTGGGATCAAAAGGGTTAGATTGGATTATTTGAAGTGAGGTTGCATGAGGTATTTATCAGCGTCAGTGTTTAACCTACAGTAGATGGCGGTCGACACGCCCCCAGCTTGGAGAAGCAGAGAGGAGTACAGGCACGGAAGCTGAGCAATGTCCTGCTGTGGACAGGGTCAGCAGCAGAAAGTATTTTTGACAAATCAATGTCAGCTCAAGTGTATGCTATATTTAGAATATTTTCACTGATAAGCCACATTTTGCTCTCTCCAAATCAACCAAACTGCATTGGTGATTTTAGTCATTTTATCTCGCAGAACACGGGAGTTGCTGATCTGCTGCTGCTTCGAACTTGATCTCTTGTTTGATTGCATTATTGTGCGACTTCGATCAGTGTAGGAAATACACAGTATGATATCTGATATGATTTATATCTGTGTGCTGAATCTGAATACAAAACAGAGAAATGAATTGGCTAAGTGATGATTTGGCATGCAGACTGAATGGGATCTTTGAGTTAAGTAAGTAAAGTTTATGATGTTGCGCTACAACATTTTGTTGTCAATCACTGTTGAATTACCCTCATGCAAGAATCGCACATCAATAAAAGCCGATGTTATGTGTGATCCATGCTGATTAAGATACAGTAATAGAAATCCAGAAATGCAAAATTGTATTCTAAATGTAGCATACTCTTAAACTGCTATTGATTTTTCTAGATGGGTTTTTGTTTTTAAGTGGCCAAAATACTTTCATGTCAAGCAGCACCTACTGTGGGTAATACATTGACTATTGATAAATACCTTATACAACCCCACTTCAAATAATCCCAACTTTTCTAAAATATAAAGGCACATTTCTCTAAAAATATCTGCAGAAAATTAGCCTCTATTACCAAAGATGTCACAGAGACCTTCTTCTGCTTTAAGATGGTCCTACACCAGCTCTCATCTCAGGACAAACAGGAGCATTTTGCGAAATGAGAGCAGAGCCTTAAATTAAATGGAGCTGTGCTGGTAATCCCCATCATCTTCACACATTCAAGAGCTATCTGTGGGATCCGTGTTATATGGATATAACACGGATCCTCAGAATAGCCTTTAAAGCAGAGCAATAATGAGTCACAAGCTGCACGTGTTTTTTTTTGGATTTTTTTTTATCCGTGTCGTCAACCTTGATGACTACCACTCTTAAAAACAGCCCTTAATGTCATCAGGCTGTGCTCACTCAAACATGTCTTTTCCTAATTCGACTCCAGTAACCTACAACAGTTTCCAGAAAGAAAATTAACCTCGATCATATTTTCAGAGAAACGCCATAATCCATACTAAATCTCATTCCCTCCAATATTCCCTTATTTCTGATGGCACAGGATTTGTGCAAGAGTGAGAGAAGAGGACTAATGCTGTTAATGAACAGTTCCCCGCACTGAATTCTTAGTGACTAATTAATTTGGACATTGCAGAAAAAATTGCAGAGCCCAGAATGAGAGGAAAGCTGGACATACGTCACAAAATATGGACACCGTGTTTAAACTGAATTGATTATCTGTAATTAAGTGTTGGTGAGGTCATGTGCTATTACTGTATTGCTGTATTCTGTGGGGTTATTTGGGTAGTGACGCCACTGTACTTCTGTCATTTTTATGACCAATGGGGATGGAGCAGTGTCGTACATATTCATGACTGTATGCTCAAGAACACCTTTAAAAACATTTTATTGACTGCTCTGTTTTTGATCAACTGCTGAGAACTCACTGCTCTCCGCCGGCCTGTAGGGGCCGCAAGTCATCATCAGCTGCTAGGCTAAAAACATGGCTTACCTAGTCTGTTGCAGACCATATTTTGCCTTTGTCATGGCCATAGAAAATAGAAAAGTTTGGTCTCATCTTAAATCAGAACAACTGTAGATCCATTTCACACCCGATATGTCATGGCCATCTTTGTGGAATTCATTAAAACAAACAAAAAACCCTTGAAAAGAACACAACTCATTGAAATCAGTTGAGAAACAAATGCTGTCTTGCTTTTAACTCAGAAAAACAGCAGCTCCCCCGTTTATATGAATTTGCTCAGAGACCAGTCTTGCCAGGACCAATACAGTGGCAACACTGATGTATTACAGCAATGAGCCATTAAATATCTTTGTCTCCACTATGCATCTGTCCAGTCACCATATAGGAGCGTTCAAGGTCCACCCGTAATTCTGAACCAATTGTCATGAAATGTGGTTTGATATGAATGTGAGAAATTGAACATGATAGTGGTTACTTAATCAGCTTTGTGCCAAAACATTAATCGTCTGAATGGCCACAACAATCCGGTATCCTCAGTTACAATACCATTACTCAATTCTATGTATCTTAAAGATAAGTCAGACTATAATATACAGAATGGTGGCATTGCAGCAGGTGCTTCACCACCTGCCGCCTTGTAGAGGTCTGCACTCTACTGAGTGACTGCTTCTACTTATTTATCTCTAGCTGTACCCCTGGCATCGTTTTGTTTGTGCTGTTTGTCTTGCCCTGTCTGTCCGACAGTATCCCTCAGACATACAGTATGAAAAGCGTGCACACAGTAGTGATTCTCACACTTTTGCAAATCTGGGGGAAAATGTACTGTATCGCTCTGTATTGTGTCTCCTGCACTGTCCAAAAAAGAAAAACTATTACGTACAAAAAAGAAAAAATTGCCGAGCCCCCTGAAGTGATGACAGCGTGTCACCCCAGTGATGCATCTTTACAATAAAGCCAGTCTGACCACTTCAGACTGTGATCTAGAGGAAACACACTCTTACCTGAGAGTGAAATTGGTCAGCTGAGCCGAGCTGGCCATGAGGATGTAGAAGGTGGCGATATCAGTCTTCTTCAGCGGTTTGGAGGATGTCCGTATGATGATGGCGTTGCCAAGCTTGAGTCGAGAAAGCGTTGCCATTCCTTTAGGCACCTGCAGGAGACGAACGCTGCCAATCCTCTGCATGGGCGTGACGGGAACATACTCTGCCTGCTGCTGTGAGCCGCCCCATCGGCTCCCATCCACAGAATTACACTTCCCATTCACTTTGGGCTGCGCCTGGTAATACAGCTCCACAGGGTTCCCAGCAGACGGGTCCTGCCTCTCCCTGCTGGTGCCCTCTGACCCCGGAGCGAACCAGCCAGGCGGAGGAGCCAGCTCAGCCATGCAGGTTCCCCTCTCGCCTCCCAGCGCACAGGAGCCCCTCACCTCCTGGGTCTGCCAGAAAGCATACACCGTCACACACGGCAGCTCATCCACAGCTCCTTCCCCTCTGCCCCAGTCTCTCCCTGCAACATAGAAGAGCACCCGCACTTTGGGCTTGGAGGAGAAGACCCGAGGCGTCAGCATAAAGGCCTGGATTTTCCAGTTAAAGGTGAAGACCTCTGGAGCATTGAAGAGCCGCACAGACTGAACCAGATCTGCGGGCACGAGCTGCTCTGTTGACATGGAGCCGTAGCTGGCGTTGACTGCTGGCTGCCGACTGGCTCTTAAGATAACAAAGGGCTGTGTGTGACTCTGCATGCTGGAGTTCCTCATGAAGTCCTGCCCAGCCTCCTTCAGGAAGAGGTAGTCTGCATCTCGCACCTCATAGCTGACAGGCAAGAAGGCACTGGGCACTGGGCTCTTACTGTCCGTCAGCTCTTTACTGCTCAGATCTGTGAAGGAAAAACAGAAAATTACACCTGGGAATATATGATGGTATCACATTTCTACTTGAAAAAAAAAGTAGAAGTAATGGATTCAGTTCTCTCCTGGTCTACTGAGAATAAAACAGAATGAAAAATATCAGCAGCATTCCAGGAACACTTGAGCAGAAAAGTCAGCCAAGGCCAACTGATCAACTGAGTGGGTCATGAAGGTATTACACTAAAAGGCCTTTGAGATTAACCTTAAAACTTCTGAAAGAGAGCACATGAAGGTGAAATAATGTAAATTACAACAAGAGAGGCTTAAGAGAGTTTTAGTTTCTGAGTAAACAGCAGCAGCTGAACTCTGTGGCTTTGCTAAGGGACTGTACACAAATTATTTGTGTTGTTATGAAGGGCTAAACCGTATAATTTAAGACCTTCCCTATGGGTTATTAATAATTTCTTTGAATCTTCCTCTCATGACATGATAAAATAATATTCTGCTCTCCCTAAAGAGCTTTACAATCCTGCCTTCAGTCAAAAGTAAAATTACAATACCCTGCCCATTTTCAAACCGCTCTCCATCTCTAATAATGATGATGATTTTTTTAATTACATCCTTTATTTAACCAGGTAAAAGCCTCATTGAGATTA
Source organism: Lutjanus campechanus (assembly GCA_027495735.1). NCBI lineage: Eukaryota > Metazoa > Chordata > Actinopteri > Lutjaniformes > Lutjanidae > Lutjanus > Lutjanus campechanus. The sequence goes on along the minus strand of JAJHUR010019269.1, from coordinate 30,025 downwards.
AAAATCTCTTTTTTCAAGAGTGACCTGCTCAAGAGGGCATCATAAAACATTGTTACAAGTTACAACAACACAAACAGAACTGTCTCACACAACAAATGAGTAAAAAAAAAAAACGCAATATCCAATTAACACGAAATACAAGGTCAGGGACAAGAACAAATATGATGTGGGTGCAATTTCTAAAATAATTTAAAAATTGACCCCATAATGATCAGCTCTGCTAATTTCAGATCCTTCTGTTGATTATTCCAGGATGAAGAAGCAGCATATTTAAAAGCTTTTTTCCGCTGAGTTCTGTTCTCACTCTTGCAGCCAGTCTTTGTAGAATATCATGAGAGCGAAGGCCATATTGATTTTGGTTTCTCCACATGTATGTAGACAGATAAGAAGGAACCAGGCCAAGGATAGATTTATGTATAAAAACCAACCAATGCGAGAGCCTGCGGGCGTACAAAGATGGCCATTTAGCAGTGGCTAAATGTTGATGATAATTCTTTACTGTCAGATCAAGTCTGAAATGTTTCTTGCATCACAGCAGCTCAGAAATTAAAATTAAGACGACAAACAAAGAAACATGCACTTATCGCAATCACAGAAGACCCTACAACCATGGTGCAAAATACAGGGGATCTCAGGGGGCCTGAGACCCCTTGACTGACCCTCTGAGACCCTCTGAAACTGCCAGCAGCAACATTTTTACGAAAAAACTAAATTGTTCAGTATTCATTATTCAAACTCGAAAAACACTTGTTCCCAAATATGAATACAGAAAGATATTGTTGTGGGGTTGCGTCTTCTATTGCATCGTGTGTCAGTTTGTGTTCATTATTCAGGACACGGTTGGGTTCAGAGTTCATGTTGTTGGCCAGTCTTAAAATGGCAGGTTGATTAATAAAGTTTCTCAGAGGGTCTTTGAGCACATTTCCATTTACTCCACCGGGTAGTTTTGACTTTAAAATAGTGTAAAAACACTGTAGAACACTGACACTGACTTTGTCTGTTCGGAGGTTGTCAAAATTAGATTAAAATCACAATTCATACAAAAATCTGTGTGCAAAACGACAACATATTATTTTGTTCCCATCCAAAGCTGCAGTGGCTACTTAGTCATCTACACCTCTATGACCTCTCAAGCTCTGTGATAATGAATCATTATAATTCTTTCGGTCTGGATGAGTGTGTATAAGCTGCTCTGCTGGGCTGATAAAAGAAAAAATGTTAAGCTTACACGAGAAAAGAGATATTTATTTATTTATTTCATAGTGTATCTCGCGCCGTGCAGTGTGCACCTACTGATTTTTATTATGTAAGGCACCTGTAAATGATCAGTGTCATTGAACTCGAACCTTTTATAAATTAAATAAACTAACTAAACTAAACCAAAGGTAGAGGTTCGACAAAAGGAAACAGTTGTACCTGATTTTAATTTTTGAAAATTAAAGCTTAAAGTAAAAAAAAGGTTGGGAACCACTGCTGTGGAACACTCATGATGACAGAAGTACAAAACGACGCAAATATGTGTCTACTCGCCCAAAAATAAAGTCTTTTGCAACAAATTCACTGTGGTCTTTCCATGATAACAGTTGATCAGTCATACTGGTGAAGTATTTGTATTGTCTGTCTTCTATGATCATTTTTGCACAGTCCCTAAATAATATCCAGGGAGCTAATCAATCACAGAGAGCGCTACTGCAGGAATGAGTCTCAAAACCCAGAAGTGAGTTAGAATGTTTGCACCTAGGGTTCCCTCGTCTCAATTAAAGGCTGACATTATATATATATATAAAAGCATGTGTAAAGTCATGTGTGGATGGTGGATTGATGGGAATGAGATGGGAATCATTCTTCCGCGATTGGGAAGGGACAGGAATTTTATTTTACTCTGTCATGGGATTGGGACGAAGTCCTCTAGTCTCAAAGTCAGTGGGTTTTTTTTTATTAGATGCCTGAAATAAGGTCTGTGGTAAACACAAGCTTACAGATATTTTCACATAAACTATGTCAGTAAACACCTCACTTTTTTTTTGAGGCTTTTACTTGTCTTCAAAAAGTGGTTTTGTGAAGATTAACTTGCTGAACAAAACAAGTCAGTATCATAAACTTTAGTTTGCCACAGAGCTCATTTCCTGCACTGATCTAAGTGGAAAGATCTCATTGGCTTTTTGTGGAGGGAATCAGAGCGATGCTAACCTACAAAAATATGTCATCCCTGCAGCGCTCCATTTCCTATAGAATTAACTTTTAAAAACCTATTTACAATCACATGATTCTTTAAAAATACCGCCCGCCACGTTCTAATGTTACATTTCAATAGTTCCCCTCCACTGCCCCAGTTTCACCTCTTCTCATGGATGACCTGCTTTCTCTCTATATATAGGGAGGAAAGGTGGGATCTGATACATCTGGCACGAGGTGGAAATCAGCCATCAAAACCTGGGATTAAAATGGCTTTTCAGATTGTCAGCGGGCTGTGAATACCCAGCAGATCCTCCATGAAAAAAACAAGAATGGTGGAGCATCACCACTACGTGAAGTAAAGAGGAAATATTTAGTGAATCATTGTATATTATTCAATAAGCTGTGTATTTATACAACAGCTGCTTTATGCTGAACAGTATACTAGTACAATGATCACAAGGATTACTGTCTGACTGTTAAATACTGATCACAAGTGCATTGAGTGACCTTCTTCTATGAGCGAGTAATAACAGCATAAATATTCTGTGATCTGGTTTAAAAGCTTAATGGTGAGTGTTTGCCTCGGTGGAAATGAGCAGAGGCAGAGGTCACTCGGCCATCGTGTGTCCTCATTAAACTCTATTTTGATGGAATTATGAAGATTATAGCAGTTGACCTGAGTGTGCACTGTTTATCTGGTGGCTAATTACCCTACTTGGTGATGAATTAAGGAGAAAAAAAAACACTCGTGTTTACTCTGCAGATTACACTGAATAGTGAAAAACAGCTTTATCTCAAATCTAAACAAATAACAAACACACGAGGATACCAAAATCAACAACACTGTAAAAAATAAACTATTTGTTTTAACTTGAAAATGTTACTGCAGGGCTGCCTTCAGAGTTTAAATTGAGGCAATTTTGTGAAGATTTAAAACAAATCATGTTTTTCTAGTCCAATAAACTTGATATTAATTTAGTTGTGCTTGAGAAAACATGTTAAATAAGCTTAACATTTATTACAGTTTATTAACTTTAAATGAACTTATTGACCCTTCCTACGTCCCGCCCCTTTTGGAACCTCATTCAACGTTCTCCTTTCCTGTTTCCTGTCCTTAGTTATGCTATGTGCTAGGCTAATATAACTTTTGAAGATGGTTAAAAGATCTGTAAAAGTGACATATGGTGACATCTTAACTTGACACCTGATTAGGGCGAGGGAAAGATGATGGTTTGGGTTAAAACGCTCACTCCTGCGAGATCTAGAAGTAGATTTTGAGTTTCCTCAATTTTTTGTTTTCACGGTGTACAGAAGTAGCTTCTCACAGATGGTCTCGATAACTTACGTAGGTCAAATAAAGGCTATTAATTTTAGTCCAGTTAAAACTTCTTGTAGTAGCTTTAAGTTCGTGAGAAGAGTTTAGTTGATTCCATTAAAGTCTTGTATGAATGAACATTTTACAAATGAGATCATGTCTTGATCTGCACACTTGTCTAAGATACATTTGACGAAAGATGGCAGATCGAGCGCTGTCTGTCGCTAAATTATTAATTGTTATTTATCCATTGAAGAAGGCTTGAAGCTTTTCTGCGTCAATATCAGTCGACATGGTTGCTGACATTCGACGGGTCCGTCCATCACGGTCTCCTCTGCTTTTCATCTTCACTCATCCATCCCGGCAAAGAGCCTGTCATGATGGTCTGACAGTTCACACAACAATAACTGTACTGTATGTGTCACCGTCACGTCAACCCAGCGGGCCTCGGAGGAAAGACAACAGCATCTTCTTTTTTTCTCTTCCACACACACAGACGAGAGTGTCAGTCATGTTTGCCGAGTGGGCGACACACTGCCTGAGAGACTGGAGCTGGGAACAGGGCTGTCCTGGCTTAGCCTACCAGTGGCCACAGTGACAGATGTGCTGTTTAATACCAGAGCTGGCAGCGGCTCCGGCTGGAGTGAATATAAACTGGCTCACTGTCTCCTGGAGGGAGAACGCACCGCCAATGTAGCAACAAAGTACTTCACATGCAAGCCCGTCCTTTTACAGCTGGGTTTGATGGGTCATCTGCGCTACTCTCATTATTTCACATGTTTTTCATTTTAATAAACCCAAAGGAGACCTTTAAATGAAGCAAACATAGCATGCAATCTATTTGTGGACATGCAGGCAGACTTTGCACGCACTGTTTGTTTATGATTCATGGCAGACTAAGAGATGCACGCTCCTTCTTTGCCAATCTTTCAGATTTTTAACAAGTAGCCAGTGTAAGAAAAACTCGTCCCTCTCATCACGATGAGAGTCGTGCCCTCAGCTGATAAACATGGGAGCAAATCCGCTGTACCAGCTGTTCCAGCCGCTCAAATCACTCATTTTGAAGACCCTGAGCTTCTCTTCCTCCTTGGCTGAGTCAGAAAGCATCAGTGTTGCCATGCAGATGCTACACTCGCCTCTAAAAGCCACCTCAGTTCGACTGCTCTCCTGCACACTGAACATGCTCAACGCCACGCAGCTTTATTATATTGTTTCTCTACAGTATGTAGGTTAAGTGCTCTCTGAATACAGAAGATTCCTTTTATGCCCGCGTTTAAATCACATGTTGTTAATCTAGTCTTTGTTCATGCCTCTCTGAAATTAGATTCAGGAGCTGTTATTTTTTTGTACACATTATTTATTGTACCTCTGGGTGATCACAGAAAACGAACATAAAATCTTTCCAAAATAGAGATGCGACTTTTTGAAATAAAGCTTTTCACGTGTGCAATATCTCTCAGTTGTGTTGCATTTTTAGTTCAGCCACTCGTGCGAAGCAGATATGATCTGATAAATATGGAAGCCCATTTCCACCAGTGAAAGAAAAAATATCCCCATGGTAAGTCATAATTATAAAAGTCTAGGTTATTGGATAAAAAGTCATAGTTTTTATCTCCTTTTTTTTATTTCACAATTTTGGCTTTTTATTCCATAACTTTCCATTTTATCTCATAATTTAGACCTTTATATAACAAAATTATGACTTTTTATTTTAATTTAGACTTTTTTATCCAATATTTCAGACTTTTTATCTCATCATTTTGACTTTTCAGTGGGTATTTTTTCTTTCACTGGTGGAAATGGGCTTCCATAGATAACAGCTTTACTGTCATGCGGTAAAATTGAAATAGAAAGCAACCCTTTTACTTAAAATACATATTTTCCTCTTATTTGCTGTGTTACTTATCCATCTAGATAGTTTTGGTGTTACTTGCTGAGTTTAGGAAGACGTGGAGATGTCTGTCCTCTCTCTGTTGTAGTTTTGGGTTTTACTCGCTTGTTTCTTGTTTTCCGGTCTTGAACTTTTAATTTTACTTCCTCTCTTTTTCCCCTCCTTTTTTGATTACAAATCGTTTTCACCTGCCCCGATCAGCTTTCCTGTGTATTTATAGTCTTGTGTCCTTCCCCAGTTGCCAGTTCATCTTCATCTTCATGTCAAGTGTTTCCCCTGTTTTTTTTAAATTATTCTTTGGATTTTATGGACTTTGGACTTTTGGATTTGTTTGCCTTCTTTTGCCTTTGAAATGTTTCTGCCCACGCCTGCCTGAGCATCTGTAAGATTTTGTGTTTTGATTTTGTTTTTTAATGTTGAGCACATTTACTTTGAACTGCACCAGTCTGCCTCCGCTCTGCGTATGGGGTCCGTCCTTCTATTTCTGCTCCCTGCTTGACACAAATTTGTCACTCTCAAGTATAATAGGACTAGATGGCACTTGGCTTGTGGTGCTCTAAGTGCAAAAACAAAAAAAATAGATTTTAGAAACTCAGCAGCAATGTCTCTTTCCAGAAATCATGACTCTGTTACTCAAGATAATCCGCAGACTTTTTATATCCCACGATGTCACAAGCATGAGCCTCTCCTCCATGAATAGATGCGCACTTCCTTCTGCGCAGTGATACGGTTGGTGGGTGTACTTTGGTAGAAAGAAAATAGTCCCTACACGAACCTGCTCACAACAAGGTCTGTGGATTATCTTGAGTAACCGGGTCATGATTTCTGGAAAAAGACTTTGCTTTTGAGTTTTTGGAAATGTATTTTTTGGCACTTTGAGCACCACAAGCTGAGTGCCGTCTAGTTCTATTATATTTGAGAGAAGGCAGACATCTCTATAGCTGACATCTCAAAACTCATACCAAAGACTGGCACTACAGGTAAGAGGAAAAATATGTATTGGGGGTGACCTGTCAGTTTAAACTTTGTATCTTTATTTATTCATTTATTTTATTTGATAGAGGCGATGATATTTAAAACAGTTCTGATGCCGAGCATGAAACTGATGTGTTGCACAGAGAGTTTATTATAGCTATTGCTCATTTTCAAGTTGCTTAGAAACACCACAGAAGAAATCTCTGTTACTGTACTATACTTTTCAAAGTTTACTTTGGGGATTAAGACTCACAGATTCATTTCAAAATAATGTTCCTCATCACCAGTTTTAATAAAAAAAACACTGTTGTATCTAATGAGCTACATTTTGCCCTGCAGTTTGTCTTCAGGCTCCATATTAAAAATCTTTTCATAGGCTTGTCAGCTAACTTATTTTCACTGTGCTTGTCTTTTAGCAGTATTTCTCCAGTTGTAATCAATCTTTGTATTATTCTATTAAAATGCACAAAGCCCGAGCAACCACTTTGAATTCTAATGTGCAGTAATGGCTTTTACCATATGTGCAAAACAGCTTGCAGGAGTGAGGCGACTCCCAAAAGCATCACAGATGACAACAATGGATGTCTGCATTTTAATCGGTAATTGAGAGATTAAAAGAGCTGTTTGCGTCTCAAAGTTTCTCTTTCATGAGCGGGTTTTTGAAAAATTTTTAGCCTTATGGGTCGCATACACTGATTATAAATACTTTAAAATGCTGGCAGCAGCCCAGGTGCTAATAACTCTAATTAAGCACCTGCAGCACACAACATTCTGGGTCTGTAACTTATTTTAACACTGTGTTCTTATATTTTAAATGGTTGATCCTTCCAATACCTCTACCCCAAATAAAACACCCAAAAACCTCATAATAGGATCTGATAACTCTCTGATAAACAGGTTAGAAACTGAACATATTTGTAAGTGAGAAGTGACAAGTTTTTATTTAGTTCATTTAGTTTTTAGTTTTAAAAAGTTATCCTTCAGCATTGTGGTTAATTATCAAAGGTCATGAAAGTGGGAAAACTGTAATCCAAAAAGGTCTGCAAGACATATTGTGTGTTAGAGACATAAGCAGTGCTACAATGTGCCGTCTGCTACAAGCACCTAATTGGAGTGTTGTGGTCCCAATTAAATGAAAAGGCTGTTCACTAACTGAGCCTATGCATTCAATTTGTTCTTTAGGAATTTTGTTTATTAGTTTTTGTTGTTTTTTTTAATCCACAAATTGACATTAATCTTAAAGTGAGTGCCAGTATCATGTTGTTGAAGCACAAAAAAACAGCATGAAATACAAAGCAACTACACAGTGCAGTGAACATAATTATCTCACTCCTCAGGTCAGAAAATAAATAAATAAATAAGATATGGTGGGATCTTATTCAGGGATAACTGACATACCTGTGAATGTAATTTCTCTGCATGTGTAGCCAAAGAAAGGCCCCCTCATTTATTAAAAAAAAAAAAAAGAAAAAAAAGAAAATCTTGGAAGAACATTTTCAGTGTATATAAGATTTTTTCAAGCAATAAATTATTGAACATTACTTTTATCCACAGAGTGAGAGACAGCCATGTTGGTGATTTGCATCTCATTAGTATTAGACGTCCAATCAATAATGTTACAAAAGATACCAGATCTGATCAGAGCAGTAACGGCATTCGACTTGACAAGTGTCCCAGTTACTTCTGTCATAGTATGAAAATCACAGTCCAGTAGTTACATCGACATATAACTGCCACAGACTGATGAGGAAGGTGCTAAGGCAGGAGGATGAGCAGATTATGACCAAATTTTTGGGGTATATAAACTATCCCTTTAGGATTACACCATATTTAGAATATTTTCACCACTTTATTCTGCTGCCAGGCAGTTTTTTTTCCAGCAAACCAAACCAAACACTGCTCTCTCCAAAGCCACCAGTCTCCCTTGACAAAACAGTAATTTTACCTCGCAGAACTAAAGAGTCGCTGGCCTATACTGCTTTGATCTGTTAGTCAGTTTGTTTAAAAGGTTACTTTGGACAACAACACAAACAAATTAACCAATCAAGTCAGTGGTAGAACAGCAGCTCCCGTGTTCTTCGAGGTAAAATCAATGTTTTTGTCAAAGGAGTTTGGCGGCTTTGGAGAGAGTGATATTTGGTTTATGTAATTGCAGCTTCTTGTCAAAAAAAGGCTGCCTGACAGCAAGGTAAAGCAGTGAAAATATACTGAACATAATGTACTCTTAAACTGATCAATTTTTTTTCATGCTGTTGACTCTGTCCACTGGGGGCGTATCGACCACTAGCTACTGATAAATACCTCACACAACCCAACTTTAAAAAAAATTCCAAGCTATTCCTTTGAGAATATCCCCTCCCCCAACCTCTCCTCCCGAAGAGCTTTCTTAGAATTCAGAGAGTTTGAAGATAAGGTTTGGATTTGACTGTAAATATATGAATTTAGACCTTTCATCACAGAAACCTGACTGAGAAAATTATCTCAAATTTCAGCGTCGTTACAACGAGCACAAAAATGATCAGGTGTAAAGTGTTAAAACTTTTTTTCAGTGGTAGTTTATTTATGTTCATGGTCAACACTCTCTTGCTGATTTGTTGTTGTGCCGTTTATTTCATGTCATGACGGTGAATTATGTGCTGAAAACAGCAGAGCTGCAAAACAAGCCTGCTCATGTGCACTTTCCAGGATAAATGTTAGACTACAACTCTTCTTATCGTTCATGGTCTAAGTCAAAGCACTCTTGACAGCAGCATGTTCTCATCATACATGCTTTAGGAAGTGCTTCATACAAACACGGGCCTCAAAGATGGTGTAGCTCTGATCATATAGCATGTAATGCTCTGATGGCCTGGGCACTGAGAGGGTGGAGAAGATAAGGAGAGACAGGGAGAGAGGGAGGCTTAAGCTTGCGCAGTGATTGGTAGGGATTGCTATGTCCAACTCTTAAAGCTGCTTTAAAAAATCTGTTTTATCACAATTTCTCCATTTTTTTGGTCATCTTTTTATCCACATAAATCAGCCAGCCTGCATTCCCTGGAAATAGCCATCTCCGAGGCAGTTATGGGCTTTACAGCAAATGCCTTTGTGATGTGCTTTTTTTCTGCTTTTTCATTATCAAAGTTGGGAGAATTTAGATTGTCTGCTTTTTGCTTGCCTTTGCTTTGTGAAAATTGCTTTTCTAGCCGACATCCATAAGGGAAAGTAATACTTCCCAAAAGAGAAGCAAAGCACTGAGCATTAAGGCTTGAGTTGTAATATAACCATCAAGTCTTTTACTCCTCACCAATTTCATCCTGAATGTTTTATATCCCACTCACTGCTGCTGTGATGCCCCCTTTGCCACAAGTCAGACACACGCAGTATGTTCATGTTAGGCTCAGTGGAACACTTTATCACTGTGGAGCAAGTTTGTGGCACAAATGAGGATGTTTATCTATTATTTAGACCTCTAGAGAAGGCTGAGTGGAGACCCACCTCCCATCACTAACATGTGCATGAGATGGACAGTGTAATCTAATACCTCATTGGTTTTCAGCTCTTATCATTAAATACAGAGTAGACACAGTATGAATGCTTAAACAGTGACATTCCCACAGAGGCTGCAAGTTAATTTACTGCGCTCTGGCAGTAAGCCGCTCTCATACTCCTCCCTGACGGACAGTTAAGATTTAAATACAACAATTAGTACCGGTTCACTTACCTTGTGTGAGAACTGCTGTAATTGTTGCAAAGAATATGTGTAAGATCCTCCAGCTCTGGTAGTCAAGGCTCATTTTGGCACCCGGCGCGGATCGCTCGCTCTTCCAGGCAACTTCCCAATCCCAGCGTCCGTGGCTCGGTCTCGTTTCAGCGGAGCGTGGAGCGGATCGTTTCATCCATTTCTGCAGTTCGCACACTCAACATAATCACACCTGTGGGAGTAGAAAATGTAGTAATCCGAGCTGCGAGTAACATCGAGATCTGTTCATCGGCGGGTTGTGCGTAAAAGTTGTGCGTAACGATCCTGGAGACGACTCTCCTGAAGAAGTGTCCGAGCAGATGTTGGAGTCTTGTGTCGAAGAATGTTCCGTTTCGATCTCAGTGAATTATCTCAACAAGTCGTCCAGATTGAGTCGGTTTCAGTCTCACGGTGTGTGTGTGTTTGTGTGTGTGCCGCCGCGGCTGCTGGGACTGCGCGGTGTTAAACGGCTGTTAGCAGATCACTGACTGTCTTGTGCGCAATCCTCAGGGCACTAAACTCATCATCTGTCACTGTTCATCCGCTCAGGAAGCCGCGTCCAGTACGCAGCTGGTAGGATTAACCCTGCGCTGGTTTAAATGTCATGTCAGAAGAAATGATCAAGCGTGGTGCGTTCACTGTCTGCTGATTTCTGAGCGCTGAATGAGTCTGTTAATGAGGGACTGAATTGTAAATATTATGGAGGATAAATGTGCAGAGGAATAAGAAACATGGGTGTAATAGAAGTTATTTTGCCAACATTTCAATCATATCTTATATCTTTGCAAATGAGGATATTGGAAATATAGGAATAAAGTATTTTTGAAGGGTAATAATACTGTCCTTACATATAATTGCCTACTGATTTAGGTACACTGCATCCAAACTAGAGCCCTGGATTTTTGGGACAGATGCTGACACTGATATTAGGGAGATTTGGAGAAAAAAATCTGATATAAATATATTGGCCAATATTCTTTATGGAGAATATAGAATATATGCATAAACACACATTTTGTGCAGTGATCCCACAAAAGTGGTTATCACTTCCTGCCTATAAAGCTAACAAATAAATACAATCTGCATTGTGGTCTTTTTATATACAAGGCAATATAGAACAACATATAGACCGATACTGATATAGACTGACATACCTGTAATACGCCAATATCGGGCCGATATATGGGCCGCGCATTCAGGCTCTAATCCAAACTATTTCAAAAAGTAACTTTAGCTACCCTTTTCTAAAATACAAGTGTATTATTCCTCACCCCAAATGATGTCAAATGTTCCAATAATAACAACCTTGTGAGACTTTGCGCTTGACTTTACTGTTTTTATTTGATTTTATTGTTTTACTCTGTCTCAGTGTGATCATATGTGTGGGGTTGCAACTAACATCAAAATCTCTTAGAGCACAAAGTCTTCAAATTGCTTCTTTTGTCCAACTAACAGTCCAGAGATTCTTCATTTACTGTCACAAGAAAAGCAGCAAGTCCTCACATTTAAGAAGGTAGAAGTCTGTCGCCTGCAGCTGTAATGGAGGTAAAATGTACAGAGAAAGTTTCAGTATGGATGTAATGTCAGTTATTTTACTAACGTCTCAGTCACATTATGTGTCTGTGTGATGTGAAACATCATTGAAAGTCAAACAAATCTCAGAATAAAATCTTTTCAAGGGTAGAAATAAAAAATTAAAACTTTCTTATAATGGATGCGATAGATACTGACATCACTGAACTATTTAAAAAAAAAGTCACTTTACTTTTTAGATTTACAAATGCCTGGTTATATGTTTAACACATTTATTCTATGAATGACTGTGAGTATTTTTCATTTCATTTCACTTTGTTGATATTCTGTGCTGCATATGATGTGATGTTTGAATGTCTCGTCTTGTCTTTTGTGCAGATTCCAGGAAGAATAATTGTTACTGTGATAATAGTTAATGGGGATCCTAAATAAAATAAATCAGGTTGGGTGATATGGCTTATAAATTGTAATTGTAAATAAAATGTCTATTTTTTTTACCAATATAATATCAAAATTGTGACAGTATTATAAGGATGGCTGTTAGAGTTTTCACAAACCATATCATAATGAAATTTTTGATCAAGAATCATCATATAATGACTAAATGAGTAAAGGCAAATGATAAAACAGCTAGAAAAGTCTGATACGTTCAGAAAATTACAACATTTTACTGTAATGCTGCTTTTAAAAACAGGAAAAGACGACACTGATGATATATCACAGCATAATCCAAAATCTATCACAATATATTTAGAATCATATCACAATAACGATATATCAGTATATTTTACCAGCCCTAGTTTCTGGTGATCTTCATTCACACATAATTAACACTTCATGTGTTGTAATGACACATTTGAGTGGGTCAAAATCTGCTCAGAACATGTGTCGTCCCTGAACACACAAGTTAAAATTCTGCACAAAATGCATAATTTTTAACTCATCTGTTTTTGCTGTGTTTCCCCTGAATTCCAGTTACTTTCTAAGACACATTTTCACTCACTTTTCTGACTTGTTTAATGTATAAATTAATTATTCTTCACCCAAAACGAGGGCAGATTTTAAAAACAAATTGCAACCTTGTCAGACCTTCACTGGTAGAGTTCATGTACTCTAATAATGCAATCAGGGTAAATCAGACTAATTAGGACGTAATTGCATCACATTTACCTCATTATTACTGCTCATTCAAAATTCAGCGATTGGTTAAATATGAATCTACATCTATTTATAGTTATCATTTCTCCGTGTTAAAAAATATATATATAATAAAAACAGATTAATCTTCACCTTACATTATATCCTTTTTTTCCCCAAATGATGCTTTTATGATGTTTCTTATGATGATTATGTTTTATGTTATATTATGTGCTGTCATTTATGGTTGCCAATGTCTTTTTATGCTTCTTGTGCATAACAAATTCCTTTATGGGTAATAAAGGTTTCATTATAATATAACCAAACTTTTACAGTTTTTTAACATATTTCCCATCAAAAAAGATACTTGCAGCTTTAATTCCAGTGATGTTTACTCCTGATTGTGATGGTCTGTGAACGGTTAAGAGCATCAGGTGGGTTTTTGGTGCCCTCTGATGGTTAAGAGGAGTTTCTATGTCAGTAAAGCAAAGGTGAGTGACTGACTTTAGCTTGCAGCCCAGTTGCATCAGAAATTATTAGGTTTTCAACTCATTTTAGCTCATTTTGTTAACAGAGAACCTGATGAGTGTGATTTATATTCATGCATGTATCCACATAATATTTTTTTCAGGTGCTAACGCTCTCTGTTCCTGCGTGTTTCAGGATCGGGGGTGAAATGGAACGTCCATCATCCTTCAGAAACAGACCTCAGGTATCATTAATATTTACAACTCAGAGGTAGAAGTCAGTTCACACGCTGACTTCCGTCACTCCAACAAAAGTTACTTGTTTGCAGACTTGTAGCGGTAAATGTAATGGGGTTTTATTGACTAATAAAGAGGATTAACAGACATATCAACACACTGAGCGTGTGACCAAACCTCACAGTATCTGGAGACAGGAGGAAGTTGCCACAAGCTACTGCTGTGAGCTTATTTGAGCTCCTCCCTGGCACTGCAGCACTGTGATAAGCAGCAGCAGCAGCAGCAGCAGCAGCAGCAGTATCTGCGTGTTGGGGTTGCTCCAGTGTGCTGTAGTGCTGCCGTAGGATCATTTAGATCCTCTCCTATTTACCTGCTGCTCACACACACAGAAACAGCAACTACACTGCGAGTTAAGAAAAGAGAAAGATTTATCCCTCAAAAAACCTGGTGCTGATGTAAAGGTACAGATACACCTTCAGTCGTACTGTAGGTGTAGATTTCAGGGGGGGTTGGAGGGGACAGGTCCCCATCAGTATATAGAACACATGCATTTGTTCCCCTCCAATAAAAACATTGAAGAATCAAGGTAATTTATTCATCATTATACAACACAGGGTTACATAATGAAATGAGATTAAGTCCCTTCATGCTACACACACCTTGAACATATTAAATTTAGGCTTGTACAGTTATTTACATACGCTGCATCCAAAATCACAGACTGTGCAATAAACACACCCAAAATTTGTACTATCATTCAACATACTTATACTAATAAACAGTCATATATGTCTTTTTGGACACACTGCTCAGTGCGTATCATGTCACTTTCTGGGAGCAAATGTAGCAAAGTTTGGAGCTACGAGCCGCAGCATCTGCAAATGTCGCAGTTGCCATGGAGGCAACGGAGGAGAGGTTTTCACAGCATGTCATTATTCTGGAGGTTGAATATGTTGGAGGCACTGAACGTAAAAAATGCAACTGAACTCTCAACTGTGCCTGATTATTGTTGCTCAAAATGGTCAGTATGTTTGACGGTCAACCAAATATAAGCTCACAAGAATAACAAACTAGTTTTTCCGCAACTGACTTAGTTAATAAAGGGACGTTTTAATTGTTTATATGTTTATAACAGATCCGGATTTTGATCCAGAAAAGTTTTACTAGCAGACTATGAGACTCACAATCCTACAAATCTTTAATAATCAAATTTCCAAAATGTAAAGATCAGTTGGTCACCCTGATTTCACAATGCACATGTCACTGATGACCTGATGCAGAGCCTCTCTCACACCATCTGGGTGCAGGCTTCCAGATGTTTGTAACAATCAAGATCTTCCTTGAAAGAGAAAAAAACAGGTAATTCACAGTGTTGGGATAGAAAATCAAAGTTAAAATTGTCGGCTCATCATTCTAAGATGACGGCGCCAGCTGCTACAGATCTTATCTGTAAGTTTTAGCAGCTTACACACATTTTCCTGCACTTCTCTGTGGTTTAAACGCGCTAAAATCAGATTAAACTGAATTTTCAGCATGTATTTATTGTGCTGTTTACATCCGGGTAAGCCGGGTTACTGACCAAACCATGATATAAAGGCATTCCCACTTTAGGTGCATAAAAACTCAATGCAGTATGTTACCGTAGTTACTGCATTTCCCCCAGTGTTGAAACAAAAACCCACATCCTTGTTCTCAGTGTTGAAGCACAATCTAACTCACAAACGTAGAGCTGGAGACTGTATGAAGAGGACATGAATACTTGTCATGCTTGCATACAAATACAGGTATGAGATTCAGCCTCCTTAATGGATATGAAAGAACCACATTTTTCTCTGCTGTGTAAATTAACGAGTTTTTACTGGAGGAACTGGCAGCTGAATGGTTTAGTAATCTTCCAACCGAATCTTCATTTAAATAACAGAGGCATGCTCCTGTAAGGAAACAGCCTTTTTAGTCACCTGATGAAGCACATAAGGAGAATCACTCGTCAAAAGTGTCACCCACCCACCCATCTTTTAAAGTGACATGAAGTTGTGCGAAAAACATCTGAGTTTTGTGACCTTCTTCTATAGGGAGCACCCGCAGCCGCTCGCAGACGCAGAGGAAACATATGGTGAAAGAAACCTGTCAAGAATACGTTATGAACACTTAAAGGACAGAGAAACAACACAGGCCTCCGGATATGCAAGTTAGGACGCTGACATAGATGGATGTCACAGCGGAGATGTGCTGGAGTGGGGAGAGTGGCCATAAACTGGTGATAGATGTGAGTGCCACGAGGAAGGGAATGTGTTTTCAATGTACATCATCCTTCTGTTTGACAGATAGAGGTAGCTTCTGCTGAGGTGCATTTAGCCACACACCATGCTCTAATGTTCCCATTCTCATTTTCATTGCAAACTCACAAAGTGAGTGCGCTCAGATTTACATATCTTTACAATAACATTGTTACTAACCACTGAAGGTTGAATAGCCTATATATAGTCATAGGTAGAGTATTCTTGTGTGGACTGATCTGCATACTCAGCACACATGTCTTTCACTAAAGGCCTTTCCACTTGTCCTGTAGGAGTTCTTGATGTTCTCCTGGAGTTCTACTGTGATTAAATTTTGATTTTTAGTTCATCTTGTTTCTCACTCTCTTGCTGTGTCCTTAAAGGAACAGTGTGCAGAATTTAGTAGCATAGAGCACTGAAGTTGCAGAAGGTACATGGTCAATCAGGCTGGGTATCAGTACTCGATATCTTTAAGGTATCAGTGCGAAATAATCCAGCAGAATTAAAACTTCTCCAGCCAAACAATACTTGGATTAAATGACTATTTGTATGGTTTTGCATCCTTCAGTTTAAGTTCACCCAAAAATGAAAATTCATTAAGTTATTATCTCTTCACTCTCACATCAATTGAAGGTCAGGTTTAGTTTTTTAGTCCACAAAACACTGCTGGAGTTTCACAGGAAAACAGCGTTGCACAGTCTCTCAAACAATGGAAGTGAATGGTGACAATTTTCATTTTTGAGAGAACTATTCCTTTAATGCAACTCACTACTCAATACTACATATAGTCTGTCTGTCACTGGAGGGAAACAAATCATTCATCTGCTCTGTGTGATGTTGACATGAGTTTGTTCTACATGTTATTTTAACTGAGTTGTTTTTGAATATTAAACGCTATTGAACAGGATATGTCTCATTTAAAAAAATAAAAAATAAAAATTACAGTATTAGATTAAGACTAAAAAGTCTAATGCAACCTCTAACACGATAAAGCAACTCATCAAGCATGAAGAAAACCGAATGAAGTACTTTGTTGGTATCAATATCACTTTAAAGCTGCCGGTATTGGTACTATTGTAATTTTTTAAACGATACTCGGCTCTAATGGTCAAATCATTCATGGGACTTTTTCTCAGGAACTAAACAACTAAGCTAAAAAGGTTGAGGTGAATAAACACCAACTAAAAGATTGTTAGGGAGCCAAAAATTGTTGTTATTGATGGAATATTTTTAAAGCATTTGCTAATGGTTTATCAGCCCCTAAAAAGCCGTCTGTTACAATATAAACAGTAGAAAGTTGTTTCCCTGTTATTGAAAGCCTTCAGCAGCCCCGAGAAGAAATTTCTCCTAAAAGGCCTTGTAATTTTAGAGTGTTAAAAATCCAAACTGTTTGCTGTGTGGTGCAGATTGAGTCTGATTCAGAATATTAATGATGAATTATGACTAGCCTTCTGAAAGTTGTGTTCACTGCAAATTTCACGGTGTTAAATGGACGGGATTTTAAGTTAACAAGTGTTGACGTTTCTCGGAGGATAAATCAACACCTCTGCAAATATTCAAATCTGCTGAAGGTGTTTAATGAACTCATAAGAACACCGGCATCGTGGTGAATTTTAACACTTATTATTTTTCTGAACGTAGACTTCTCGGCAATTGTTCAAAACAAACAGGGAAGGCAAGTTGTTCGGTCCACGTTGTGCATTTTGCAGGTGGTGGCGGCGGCTATGACCAAACACACGCACAAACCGCACTGCAAAATAAATCAGTCTAACTACTCCCACTAAATCTTTACATTGTCTTAAAACCAAGTCAGTCACTACATGCAATTACAGTTAGGGATGCTCCCGGTTGCAGTACGCTCCATGTGTACTATCTCAACCAATAAACCTTCAAAGAGTGTACATTGTTCAAACCGCAGTGAATGACGAGCCCTCTCCTATAGCATTAAAGCACACTTTTCCATTATATTCCACAGTGGATAAAACGGCAATAGACAAGTCTTTGATATGCTGTGAGCTCTTTCCTATTAAATAACAGAGGGAACGGCTTCTGTGTCCTTAATAGGAGGGAGGTGTCTGGAGGCTTTTTTATATTACATGCCTGTACAGCCTCCACTGTGCTCCCACGCAAGCTGCTCTCCAAACATTAATAGCAAGTGTGTAAAACTTGAAAGGTACAAAGCAGAGACCTGAGCAAACACCGGCTCACATGGCTCAAATTCACACGGGAGCCCGATTTGATTTCCCAACGGGGTCCTAGAGGCAGACAGCTTAACTGTAGGCCAATGTCACCAAGAGATAGACGTAAATATACATTAAAGACATAATTCGGATTATTTGAAGTGTTATATGAGGTACTTATCAGTGTATTACCTACAGGAGATGGCAGTCGACAGTCGATCCCAGTTTGGAGCAGCAGAGGAGTACCAGCACGGAAGCTATACGCAACGTAGCCTTTTCTGACGGGAAACTGCTTTTATATAAGCGAAATGTCACTCTCGTCAAAGCTACCACACTCCTTTGACAAAAACTACAATTTTACCTTGCCGGACGCGGGAGTTGCTGGTCTACCAGAGCCTCAATTGGTTGATATGAACGAGCCAAATGCATCTGCACACATCTGGAAGTCTTTACAGATCTACATCTTATCTACAGCTATGAACACTTTTGGCTAGCTGCTTCTCCAGCTCTCTGAAGTTACTCCTCTGCTTCCTCAAGCTTGGCACCAGCTGCAGCAGCAGTGCTTCAAACTGTCCAACAAACATACTGAAATGCTTCAGCTGCAGTACAGATCCAGACCCAACCAGGGTCTCTTTCTTAATTTTGGCTGTACCCTAGTATGTCATTTTTTCTTCTTTGGCCTCAGCTAAGTTTTCTTTTTAGAAGCTTACTAATTTATTTGCAAAATTGCATTGTGCTTGATGTGAATAGTTTGGCAAGTCAAAATTCCACCTCTGAATTATTTGTCATTTTGTGACATTTGTTTGCATTGTGTTGGCCTTTTTTGTGTTTTGCTGCTGACCCTTTCCACATCAGTACACTTCCTACACGGTTGTCCTGCTGCTTCTCCAAACTGGGTTGTGTCAACCCCCATCTACTGCAGCTAATACACTGACTGTGGGTAAGGACCTCATAAAACCCCACTTAAAAAAAAAACAAAAAAACAGAACCATCCTGCAAGCTGTTGAGTACAGACATCTGGGTAGTGATCCTTACGACTGCAAGCTTGCTTATTAGTTTGACGCCTTTATTTGAATAGCACACCAGTAGTTATTTCCAAAGTCTTGTGCAGAGAAACGCCGTCTGCAGCTTCCTAATCCAGCCCAAACTGGGCCATGAGAGACAGCTCTCCATGTTTGGGTTGAATACCCCCAGGCAGCCGAGGAAGAGTTTGTTCAGCCTAATCTCCACTGTGTGATGTGTGACTTCTTCCCCTGCTGTCGTACTCATGTAATCTGCTGTTTGTGCCACTTTAAGTCCGGGAAGTAGCGAGGGGTTGAAGCGGGAGACTAGATGATGGGAACTGTCATCTCTGTCCCATCGATGGGTGCTGCCAGTATCCTGCTAATCCCCGGAGTAATCCCACCACCACAACAGAGAAATCAGACACAGCAGGGCAGGCAGGACAGGGTTCTGCAGTGCATACTGTAGTGCACACACACACACACACACACACACACACACACACACACACACACATGCACACATCGTTCAGAGTGCGACAACATCCACTTTACATGAAAATTGGCTCTCACGCTTGATTGACGACTGAACTGATGTTTACATGTCCCGACAAATGTAAAATTGCATGAAGCAACTGGGGATTGTTTGCATTTTGAGTTAAACTGAGTCACTTCACAGGTAAAAAACAAAATATCCAATCTACGATGTGTGTGATTGAGATTTGTGGCATATTCCATATTGTCATGGTTTTCCAGGACTTCTTACACACGGCGTACTCACCATACTAAATAGCGAGCCAAAAGCCATATTCTTTGTATAGGCATGGATTCTGATGTATAATTGCACATCAGTCACCACCAACACCAATTAATAATACAGATTGGAAATAGAAACTCTCTTTACAGTATACTAAACATAAAAATATCCTATAAACATTCCAGTGATGCTGCGTAAACGTTTTTTGATGTCTTAATATCACCAGTTCACCAGGGAAATGTACAAGAAATGGAAGAAGTACAAGACTTTGACTCAGCTCAAGTAAAAGTAGTTACTTGAAAGACATAGACCAAGTAAAAGTATTTGTGTAAAAATGTAGATGGATGCAGGTAAAAGTCAGTTAAAATCAAAAAATCATAGCTGACTTTTTTTCAGAATAAAAATAAGCAACTTCTGGGAGAAGAAATATCCGGTTCCATCACATTATTTGTGCTTTCCGGAATAACGGATTTGGCTGCATCCCTACTGAGGTGGTTATAATTCGTGCGTGAAAGTGCAATCCAAGGGAGGAGCTCACATACGATTTAACTAATTCAGAAATGATGTCTCCAATTCAAAGAACAAGGAGAAGTCAATCATCAAACTTTCTGAATAAGATTTTATTTTGTTTTATTCGTTTTTTTTTTTCCCACCTGAATTGATGGCTTTGAGACAGTGTTGGATCTTGAGGATCACTGAGCTGAAGCTAAATTTCTTAAGACAAAAACATCTGATGCGACCTCACTGTGCAGTCTCACAGCTGTGTGAAAAAAGCACAAAGCAGATAGAACATGACTGGCTGAAAACCAGATGTTTGGTTGCTGTATAAAAGCTGCTGCTCACTCTGCAAACAATTTCTCCCTTTTCTCCTATTTTCTTTTTTTTGCCTAATGAGGAAGCTTTGAAGTCTCTGAGAGACAAATAATTTTTACTGGAGGCTGCCGTCTTGACAATTATCCAAGAAATACGTTAACAGAAGTGACATAAAACAATAATAAGGTCCCGACATCCAAAGATTTGTTTCCTTTTAAAGCCGAGAGAAGAAAAGAATACATCTCAGGCAATTATCAAACAGTTAGTTTGTCTCCCACCGAGATCATTTGTTACACACAGGATCCCCGTGTTTTAATATTCTTCTCATTAATTTCCAGTTTAGTTATCCTAAGGAGGTTGTAGAGGAAATGAAATCAGAGATGCAGTATTCAGGCCATAATTAAGCATAGATGACTCATACTGTATAAGACTCATTACAATTTCTTCTTCTGAAACCATTGCAGCTACAATTCTCAAACTCGGCAAATAGGTTGGAAATCTAACTCACTGATCTGACTGACTAATCTCACTGATTGGCTGGATAGTGGTGCTACAACAACAACAAACCTTTGGTCAGTCACTTTTGTCCAATAAATCCATTTTTTCCCCAGATTCTTTGGGTCTGAAAACTGAAGCCAACAGGGAAGTGCTTTAATTCTGCATTCTTTCTAATGGCCAGAAGAATTTATTTTTCCTGATGTGTTTATGGTCTCAGTCTCCTTCCTTTTCAAGTCTTCTTCAATACCGCATGATGTTCATTTAGTAAACTATGGTCCCATTTAGAGTAAAATAGACCATAAAGCAGAGTATGTATAGGACGGGACAAGTCATTCTCAGTGAGTCCGTCTCAGTGCGACACTGTCAAACTAGACAGTGCAGATCAAATATGGATCAATATTCTGTTACTGTTTTACCTCCTTCTTCCCCTAAATCCTTTTAGAAACATAATTTGCTGCACTATTTAGCTGCCTCACTGCAACCTATGGTTTATTCAGTATATTTTTCAAAATATACCAGATCAATTGACATCTATATCTCTGCAAGTCTTCAATCAAATGCTATAGAAGTCGACGCAGACATTCTCCAGATGGTTGATATCAGGTGTTTCGAATGTTGTTCAGATTGGTCAAACAATGAGGCCACAGTGATATTCACTATCTTGCTGTAATTTGTGCTGGATGCACATTTTGCTTTTTGTTCAGTGTCTTGTTTTGAGTGTGTGTTGTCCAGTGTGTAGGATTTAATGGTTTCTAATAGTGAGACTGCAGATTGCAAAAACATCACCTCACGCTCTGGTTTGCATGTAGGAGAACCAATGCTGGCCGCAAAACTTGCAAAAATGCAAAACTTCTTATCTAGAGCCAGTGTTTGGTGTTTGGTTTGTCCGTTCTGGGCTACTGTACACATGGCAAAGAAACGTGGCGCCCTCCATGGAAGAAAGTAATGAAAACATTATTTTCAGGTAATTATATACTAAAGTAAACATACTTATGAATATTGTATTACATTTCTGCCATATTCTGCCAATAAATCCCTGTAAATCTAGCACACTGGACACAGACAGAAGAATTTTCCACATCTGATGTCTCAGCTTGTGAGATTGTGTGTAGAAAGCCCTGTCTCCCCAGTGGTGGTTAAATTTAAATTCCTTCGTGACCAAGGCCACTTTGCCAACATTATGACAATCCATGCATGCCAAATGTTTTCAACTGCTTCTTGACAATTGAATAACAAACATCCAAATGCTCACAATCTGCTTGGACCCCGTGTATCAAGGACTTTAATTTGGTCTATTTCATGCTGAAAGCAGGCGCTCTCCAGCCCTCTTTTCATAGGTAAGGTTAGTCTCACTGCTACTGCTGGTTGATCCTCTTCCACCACCTCCATGTGGAAACAAGGGAGCTGCGAAGATCAGTATCCAGAAAACCATGGATCATATAGTGAAGTTTAGTAGGTCAGTGTGTCCTGACTTCCATTTTTATCTATCCAGTAAGTAATAGTGTAAACCACACTCCAAAAACAAGCAAACATTTTGGCCGACTGTCATGCCTTCCACTCATTGTCTTCCGTCTTTTTCCAGAAATCATCAAGATAATCCATAGTGAGCAGTTTCATGCAGGAGTGCCATCTAGTTCCATCATTTTGGAAGGAAGGCAGTGCTCTTGATATCTCCAAAACTCATACCAAAGAGGAAAAATATACACATTTCATACCCCTTCTGTCCAGTTAAAGCCATGTATGTCCAGATGTGTTGATTTTGAATGTTTCTGACTGAAGGACTGACTGTAGTGTTCCTTTTTAGGTTGAGTAAATTTTCCTGGTTCTTAAGTTAAATAAAGTAAAAACCCTCTTGGATTATCCAGAAAAAGCATCGTCACACAGCTGAAAAACAAAGTGTTCTATTTTGGATAAAGTGCTGGAAACTGCTTTAGATTCAAGTCTGCATGTCTGTGCGTGTGTGGCTATACTTGGTGAGATGTGTCGGTCTTTGTTGATGTGTGCTCTCTGATGGAACAGTGAGTGGGAAGCTAACAGATGACAACATGGGAGGTTAACTTGTCACCCTTTGTAGAACGCTGTCACGAAACATATTTTGATTGTTTATAACACAATAACATGTGATTTAATGTGATGAAGAAATGAAATGGGGCCTAATCATCTTGAGCATATATATATATATAGAGTACATATATGTGTAATTTACCATAGTTTTAAGGTGATGAAAAAGCTTGAAAATGCACCTTGAAAGGTTCTTGAAATTGACCAATGAAAAAGTGTAAGAAACCTGAAAACATTGCTTGTAAAAGACAACATATTCCTACGCTCCATGTTTATGATCAAATACCTGCAAAACATCAGCCTCTGTTGTACTTTCTGTTAAAATGCTTCACAAATGTTAGCATGCTAACACACTAAACCAAGATAGTGAACACAGTGAATATTCTACTTGCTAAACATCAGCATGTAACCTTTTTGCAAGCTGTCAGAATCACTCTAAGTGATTCTGGCATTGAGTAATATTGGTCTGAACGTACTGAATTTGATTTATTTCCACCTGAGTTTTTTTTTTTTAGAAGCAGAGGACCTATCGCTGGGATGTATGAGCTAGAAACCTCAGGGTCCACAGCATGAAGTTTTACTAAGTTTAGGTTCAAAGTTTAGAACAAAACCACAGTTTTCTCCAAGGGTATAACTAGGTCTTTCCAAACCGTGCCATTTGAAGACTCCAGAAGGATCCTTGGCAACCATGCTCACATAGCTCAGATTAAAAAAAACAAAACTGTAACTTTTGAACGCTTCAACATACAGACATCATCTGAGGCTCTCCTGAAAGGTGAGTGAGTTTTGTGTATTGTGTTTTGAGCATAACGTTGTCATTGTGAGTATGTTAGCATGCAGACATTAGCATTTAGCTCTGCTGTGCCAAAACATACTGCAGTGTTGTTGGGAAAAACCTTCACATGTGCCAAAAGCCCTCAGGTCCTCCAAAAAGTTTATTTCTAGAACTAGAGTTCTTTGAGTTCAGTGTGAAAGCAGGTTTGTTGTAGTCCAAGTGCAAATACAGCAAACTGAGGTGCACTGCACCTGGAGCCTTCTTTTATACCCTCTTGTTGGGGAGCTCAGGTTTCAGCCGTTTTTTAAAGGTCCTCCCTATTTCACAAGTCCAGGAATTTGACACCACAGATTACAGAACATTTCATTACAATGGATTTTATTCTACCATTATTTCTTTGGCTTAATACACTCTAGCCTATGGGGTTTCAATAATAGCTCCCCTTAACAGTCATTACTCTTTCAACATATATTTTGCTCCACAAATATTTTACGGATTTCCTTGATAGATGTTAAAATGAATGGCACAAGACCTTTAATATCATATTAAACTTACCGATTACAAGAAAGATACCTCCAACAGTAGCTGTTAGCACAGCTGTACACTCTCACTTTACAGAAATGCCTGAAAAGAAGTTTCCTGTTTTGGGGTTGTAAAACCTCTTAGAATAACCTCCTTCTTTCCCCTGTATTCCCTCTTTTGTTGAAACGGTGCAAAGGTTAAGTGGTAAAATGGATAACAGAGGACTGGGATTGTTTTTTATGGCGGCATCGCTGGCTCCATGACAGCTATAGTGGATTAAATCTCTACTACAATACAGTTTGGGTGACAGCTGTAGAGGTCAGACAAGGAGACGAGACAGACTCTTATTTCAGCCGCTGGCAAGCTGAGAGGCCTTGACCCAAATTTAATATGTTTGCCAAAAGGACATGTACATACTCAGTATGAGGAGGTTGTTGGCTGCGCACCTCAACAGTGAAAGAGAACCAAGAATAGATGATAAAGTGATGTCTAGCCTTGTCTGTAATCGGACAAGTGAACTAAAGGGCAGGGATGACAGGTTATTTAAGTGCAAGGACAGTTAAGTACAATGCAGGCAGGCAGCAAAGATATTAATCCACTTTCAGAGTGGCCCATAAACGCTACCCAAAGGACCTATGAGGCTGATGAGGTTGATGGAGGGGTCAGCGTGAGTGAATTGCAACACCCCATTGGTTGAACATTAAGGTCATGAGGTAGACCTTGGTAGAATCAGATTGTCAAGGATGAGAGGTGCCGGGGGCAACGTTCAATAAAACATGAGAGCAATCTTCTCACCAGGAGTAAAAGTGCTCTGCAGTTCAACTCCAGGCAGCCCAAACAGATTTCCCCTGTGAGCCAAAAGCACTGCAGCTGCTCATTCACCACGGCCGGCAATCCAAACCGCCATCAAATCGACAGCCGTTGCCAGAAATAGTGCTGAAAATTGGTCAAACTATCACACAGTATCTGACCTCTGACAAAGCTTATCTTGCACAAGAAAACGTATGGAGCTGAAATGATAGTGTCTGTCTGCTCCAGCTCCTCTTTCTGCCTCATTAGTTGCTGATATTGGATAGGTTATCTCAGCTTACAGCACATTTTAAGGGTGTAGCCGGCTCACCTTATCCTGAAAACGCTGCGGCGGAAAGGTTACATTTTTGTGAGAATATCACACCTGAAACTCCTTTCTGAATATGATAATTAAATATGCTTCTCCATATATGTCTCCTGTGTAGAGATCAAGGTGTGTCAATGATGGCTACCTCCTGAGTTTGTTCCATCGCTGAAGACTGCCTGCTGCAGGGCATGAAATGAGGAGACAGATGATAAGCTTCTCCCTCACGCTCTGGGGAACACAGTCAGCCATGATGGAATGAATCATGACGGGCAGGAATCTCAGAGTCAGATAAGTATGTATACACCAACACCACACCATGCATTCACAACCACAGCATCGACACTCCATGGTCTCTACTCTGGATTCTTGGAGTCGTGGATGCAAATATACAAAGTTACAAAGTTACACACAGGTGAGTTTTCATGCTGGTTATCCCTCCAACACCAGCGGGCCAGATGATAACAGCATTACCGCAGTACCACGGTCACGTGATGCCTACTGCAGGGTTGAGCTGTCATTATCACAAATTTTATTTTGAAGGATGTTGAGATCAGTGCATGGATTCATTAATTCACCTGAGGATTAGTGCTGTCAGGAACACAGTCTCTAATTGGTTGGCGACTCAGGAACGCAGTGTCTGATTGGTCAACAGACAAGGCATCTTGGGATTTCCAATGGGGGGCTAACAACAACTGTTTTCAAGACAGCAAAAATGGATAAATGATGACAATCACCTCAAGGCTGGATTACAAAGCTTCTGAGAGGGATGCAGCTGCACAGGAGCCAACGTTGTAAAGGTACAACGCTAGTGTTAGCATTAGCTTACATTAGTCATTCTCAGCTGACCTCGGGGCTAAACCCCTTCACTTCTCCAGCATTTGGGAAACAACAGAAGAGACTTTTCTCGGTCTTAAAGAGCTGCAGAGTTTATGAAGTGCCGCACTGTAGCCTGCATTGTACAATTTAAGTTTCTTCTCCACCAGCAGCACCAGCAGTCTGCCGCTTGCTCTTCTTCACTTGCGCGCTGCACACACCAATGCACTGCCCTATTCCTTAAAGGAGCTACACTACGCTTATGATAGTATGCTTCAGTAAAGTCCAATAAAATGGAATTATTAAGGTAGTCCCGATAAACTAA